>CAUYRH010061735.1:0-30932 GCA_963574655.1 Perodicticus potto
GATTTCTGGAATTGCTTGTTTTGTAAAATCATTGTGGTCTATGAGTTTATGATAGTTTGAACTTTGTTATTTAATTTAATTCATTGCTTAATTACTGTTTTTCTATGAATGATTATACTGTGGTTAATATGTTAGCACAGCCGTATTCCCAGATAGTTTTTTGTTTGTTGGGAGGTTGGGCGTTGGGGGGGCAGAGTTTATAATTTGCATGAAATATCTTATTTTATAACAGTGAAATTGCTTTCTCTGTTATCTTGTGATTTTTTTTTTTTGAGGTGAAATTTAAGTTTTTGTGTGAGTAGTACTATTATACCTATCTTGAGTGTCTTACTTGTACTGTATCGCGTCATACCTTTATTTAATTCTTAATAAACTGTTCACTTGTTAAAAAAAAAAAAAAAGATACAACCTGAAAAGAGATTTAAGTAGAATAGGTTTCAGTTATCATATGTTTTATGTCTGTTATTTAGAGGGAAATTATCAAGGGGTATCAATTTATATTAGTGGTATAGGGAAATATGTAAAGAAAATAGATTTGGCTATATGTTTCAAACTCTCTGAAAATACTGTTGACTAAATAAATGCACTTTGGTAATGGCTGAGTTTTTGTATTTTTGGTAATCATATATATAGGTTGATAATAAGCACTTGTCTAAATAAGGATAGTCTAAGAAGTTAAAATGCCTTTCTCCATATACAATTCTGCCTAGAGAGAGAGCAAAAAGTCTATAAACAAATAGATGCTTTCCAAATTGCAATTCTGTGAAATACAATTAATCATGATGATTATATAACAATAGTGGTAATGATCATAATGGCAGTAATGAAAATGATAGACTTTGAAATTTTACTGTATTCAAGGCATTATATTATGTACTATCAATATATGTACTTGGGGGTGCGGAGCAAGATGGCCAAATGGAAGCATCTTCTGAAAGAGGCTCCTGTCCAAAAAGAAAAGATAACCTCCAGAAACTGCCCAATTAAGCTGACGACTGAGAACCTAGCTAAGAGAGAGAAGTGATAACTGCAGGTCACCTCTGCTGAGGCAAGCTGTGACTCCAAGAAAGCAAGCGTCAGGTACAAAATTCATCTGAAAGGAAAAGTATCCATCCCCTCCCCCAAGAAAGCTGTGGGTTTTTTTTTTTTTTTCTGTTTCCTTTATTTTTTATCTTCATTTGCTCCTGTGGGTTTTCTACAGACAAGTGGTGAACTGTGGACCTCTTGTCTCACCCCAAAGAAGAGTGCTGTGGGAAATGGGCACTGCTTCTTCAGAGCGACCCTGCTGTGACTCTGAACACTCTCTTTTAGGCAGAAAAACTGAACTAAAGTTTTCCCTGCCATTCCTAACTATAGTACACCCTTCCCCCCTTACCTGATGAACCAGAAGTCTAAACCCTGCTCAGACTGAGGGAGGAAGTTCTTGAGCAGCGCCCACCCCCATTGCTGGTCCAAGCACCCCACCAAGGAGAGAATCTAGGGGGCCGCCCACCTCCCTCTCTGGGCCAGGGACTCTGCCAGTGACCACACGCCCCATGTCCCATGCCTGAAGTCTGCCCCTGGCCAGGGACTCCACTGGTGACTGTGCGGTCGGTCCTACGCCCAGCACCCACAGGGACCCTGCAGGGCTTCCCCCAGCCAGGGACAACCCTGGCGACCATATGGGCTCGTGCCCCACACCTGCAGAGCCTCTGCAAGCCCCACCTCAGCCAAAAACTCCCCCAGCAAACTTGTGGTTCTGCACCCCATGCCTACTGGACCACCGCAGGTCCTCCTTTGGCCAGGGACTCCACCAGCGACCGCAGGAACCCATACTCCACAACTGCGAGTACTCTGCAGTACCAGCCCCCACCAGGGACTCTGCTGGCGACTATGCACCCCACACTCAGTGCACGCCAGACCTCCGCATGCCCGCCCCTGGCTAGGGACTCCATAGGTCCGCCTCTAGTCAGGGACTCCTCCAGTGACCATGCGGCTCCACACAACCTGTCTGCCAGGCCTCTGCAGGTCCCAGACAAGGACTCTGCTGTCAACCACTTGTGCCCTGCACCCGCCAGGCCTCTGCATGTCCATTCCTGGCCAGGGACTCCAGGTGCCGCACAGCCTGCATCCTCCTTCCCATACCCTCCCTGCCTCCGCACCAGCCCTGCCCATCTGGCCAGGGACTCTGAAGGCCATGGTAATGGGGCCCTCCCTCCAGAGCCCTCCCTGCCTCTGCGTGGAGCCCTCCTCCTGGCCAGAGACTGCTGTAGCAGTGGGCTCTCTTTGCCAAAGTTACTGGGCACCTGGCACTCCCAGAACCATGTGCACCATCCCCTGCCCTACTGCTAGAACAGAGGGTGCCATACTTCAGAGCTTCTCCCACAGCCAGAACTCCCTGGATGCTGAAGTCCCAGAGGAGCCACACAGGGTCACTCCCTACAAAGTTCCAGAAACAATAGAGTGATCCCACTGGGGTCTAATCTTGGAGAGACACCTCCCCAACTCTGAGGATGGCAAGGGCAATGGGGAAAAAGAATCATGGGGCAGAATCAATGGAAAAACTCTGGCATTATGAATAATCAGAGTAGATCAACTCTCCCAAGGAACAAGGAAGACACAGCACAAGATCCCATGCATAAACAAATTGCTGAAATGTCAGAAATCGAATTCAGAATCTGGATAGCAAATAAGATCAACAACATGGAGGAAAGATGGAATTAGAATTTCAAGCAGTAATCCAAAATATATCTCAAGAATTCAATGAATTCAAAGACAAAATGACCAAAGATTTTGGCACATTGAGACAAGAAGTTGCATCCCTCAGAGATCTGAGAAAAAGAAAAGAAAAGAATATTATAGACCATACCTACTAATGAATATTGACACAAAAATATTCAACGACATCCTAACAAACAGAATCCAACAACACATCAAACAAATTATACAGCTTGAACAAGTGGGCTTTATCCCAGGGTCTCAAGGCTGGTTCAATATACGTAAATCTATAAATGTAATTCAGCACATAAACAAATTAAAAAATAAAAACCATATGAATCTCTCAATTGGTGCAGAAAAGCTTTTGACAATATTCAGCATCCCTTCATGATCCGAACACTTAAGCAAATTGGCATAGAAAGGACATTTCTTAAACTGATAGAGGCCATTTATAGCAAACCCACAGCCAATATCGTATTGAATGGAGTTAAATGAAATCATTTCCACTTACATCAGGAACCAGGCAAGGTTGCCCATTATCTCCTCTGCTCTTCAACATTGTAATGGAAGTTTTAGCCATTGAAATTAGAGAAGAAAAGGCGATCGAGGGTATCCACATAGAGTCAGAAGAGATCAAACACTCATTCTTCGCAGATGATATGACTGTATATTTAGAAAACACTAGGGATTCTACTATAAAACTTTTAGAAGTGATCAAGGAATACAGCAATGTCTTAGGCTACAAAATCAACACTCATAAATCTGTACCCTTTATATATACCAACAATAGCCAAACCGAAAAAACAGTCAAGGAGTCCATTTCTTTCACAGCAGTGCCAAAGAAAATGAAACATTTGGAAATTTACCTAACAAATGATGTGAAAGATCTCTATAAAGAGAACTATGAAACTTTAAGAAAAGAAATAACTGAAAATGTTAACAAATGGAAAAACATACCATGCTCATGGCTGGGAAGAATCAACATTGTTAAAATGTCTACACTACCCAAAGCAATATATAATTTTAATGCAATTCCTATTAAAGCTCTATTGTCATATTTTAAAGATCTTGAAAAAGTAATACTTCATTTTATATGGAATCAGAAAAAACTTCGAATAGCCAAGACATTACTCAGAAATAAAAACAAAGCATGAGGAATCATGCTACCAGACCTGAGACTGTACTATAAATCGATAGTGATCAAAACAACATGGTACTAAGGCACGAGGGTGGTGGGGTCTTGGTGTATGCCACACCTTTTGGGGGCAAAACACGATTGTAAGAGGGACTTTACCCAACAAATGTAATCAGTGTATCATGGTTTCTTGTACCCTCAATGAATCCCCAACAATAAAAAAGAAAAAAAAAAAAAAAAGACTGTCGTTTTGGCTCAGCAAAAAAAAAAAAAAAAAAAAAAAAAAAACCAGCTTGGTACGGGCACAAAAAAAGAGAACAGAATAGAGAACCAAGAGATGAATCCAGCTACTTACCGTTATTTAATCTTTGACAAGCCAATTAAAAACATTCAGTGGGGAAAAGAGTCTCTATTTAACAAATGGTGCTGGGTGAACTGGCTAGCAACTTACAGAAGACTAAAACTGGACCCACACCTCTCACCATTAACTAAGAGACTCTACTGGATTAAAGATTTAAACTTAAGACATGAAACTATAAAAATTCTAGAAGAAAATGCAAAGAAAATTCTTGAAGGAATCAGGTTGGGTGTATATTTTATGAGGAGGACTCCCCAGGCAATTAAAACAGTATCAAAAATATACTATTGGGACCTGATCAAACTAAAAAGCTTCTGCACAGCCAAGAACATAGTAAGTATCCCAAGCAGACAGCCCTCAGAATGGGAGAAAATATTTGCAGGTTATGCCTCCAACAAAGATTTAATAACCAGAATCCAGAGAGAACTCAAATATATTAACAAGAAAAGAACAAGTGATCCCATCTCAGGGTGGGCAAAGGACCTGAAGAGAAACTTCTCTAAGGAAGACAGGCGCACGGCCTACAGACACATGAAAAAATGCTCACAATCCTTAATAATCAGAGAAATGCAAATCAAAACTACTTTGAGATATCATCTAACTCCAGTTTAAGATTAGCCCACATGACAAAATCCCAAAAGCAGAGATGTTGGCGTGGATGTGGAGAAAAGGGAACACTTCTACACTGCTAGTGGGAATGCACACTAATACTTTCCTTTTGGAAGGATGTTTGGAAAATACTTAGAGATCTAAAAATTGATCTGCCATTTAATCCTATAATTCCTTTACTAGGTATATATCCAGAAGACCAAACATCACAGTATAACAAAGACACCTGTACCAGAATGTTTATTGCAGCCCAATTCATAATTGGTAAGTCATGGAAGAAGCCCAAGGGCCCATCAACCCACAAATGGATTAATAAATTGTGGTACATGTATACCATGGAATATTATGCAGCCTTAAAGAAAGATGGAGACTTTACCTCTTTCATGTTTACATGGATGGAGTTGGAACATATTTTTCTTAGCAAAGTATCTCAAGAATGGAAGAAAAAGTATCCCATGTACTCAGCCCTACTATGAAGCTAATATATAGCTTTCATATGAAGGCTGTAATCCAACTATAGCACAAGAATATGGGGAAAGGGGCAAGTGAGGAGAGGGGAGGGTACAAGGCTGGGGTGGAGGGACAATAATTGATGGGGCCACACCTATGATGCATCTTAGAAGAGTACAGATGAAACTTACTAAATGCAGAATATAAATGTCTTCATACAATAAGTAAGAAAATGCCATGAAGGCTATGTTAATCAGTTTGATGAAAACAGTTCGGAATGTATATGAAACCAGCACATTGTACCCCTTGATTGCACTAATGTTCACAGCTATGATTTAATAAGGAAAACATAAAAAATAAATATACGTACTTAGTCCC
Source organism: Perodicticus potto (assembly GCA_963574655.1). Lineage (NCBI taxonomy): Eukaryota > Metazoa > Chordata > Mammalia > Primates > Lorisidae > Perodicticus > Perodicticus potto. Next base: position 5,628 of record CAUYRH010061735.1, read on the forward strand.
ATTGAATTCTTCGCAAAAATACTAGAAGGCTATTATCCTCGATTCAGAAGGAGGAAACTAGGTATGGAAATTAAACTAACTTGTACAAAGATTTGCAACTAATAAGTGTGAAAGGTAAGATGCATATATTAATCTTTTTGCCTTTATGCTGTTTTCATTACAATATGCTTAATATGCTGTCTAAAGATAACCAGCCTCATGATAAAACCTAGTTGTCACCTTTTCCCTTAAAAAAAGAGTGGAAAGGATGTATATCCATGCTGCTATCCAGACTTCTGAAGCTCAGGGGCTGGTGTTCTTCCTTCTACACCATGATCTTCATTTTAGTAATAGAGATTCCACTCAGGAGTGAGTGGCTTTAGGAGTATTCTCAACTACTGTCAGAAGAGAGAGCACACAAATTCAGACAGGGTTTGGCAACTCTTGAGGAATAAGCAGGATAACCTTTGGTAACTTAACATTTTTGAACAGATGTTAATGAAGAGGCTACTGAGTGGATATGGCCCATTCAAACAGACGGCATATAATGAATGCTTAAACAATGATGGACAAGTTACCTTAAATGTTGGCTGAATCTCAACCAGTTTCTGTTGTGATATTGACAAGTGGTCCTTCAGAGCTTACCTGCCCATCTTCTTGCTGATTTCCTCCAGGACCATCCATCTCCACCAAGGTTTTCCTTGTAGAACATCATCCTTCCCCATCCTAACTCAACTGACTCACATTTATGTCTTGGATATTAGTTACTCTGGGTCTTTGGTTTTCTTCCCATTCTATTATTTAGTATTGATTCTAAGATATATGTGCTGTTAATATTTTAACATTTTTGAAATAAGCATGCATTTTTCAATCTGTATAGTCTTAAAATCAATCAAATACCAATGATAATTGTTGCCATAATCAGTATACATGTGAGTTTTTTCCATAGTTGTACATGTTATGATAAAAGTTTAGGACTAAATTAGTTGAAAGTACTTTTTAAAAATTTTACAGAAAATGGAAAGATAACATTGTTAGACTAAGTAGCAGAATTTTTTTTTCTTAGCATACATAAAATGATTGTGTGACATAATCTATAACATCTCAGTACACAAAGAATGGTATCATCAAGGTACAAACTTTGCATCTTGTTTCCTTCAGTCCTTTCTCACTTTCATTTGTAAGTGTCTTTTAAGTGTGTTTAAGAGCTTCATTGAGGAATACTTTACACAACATACAATGTCTTACTTTTTAAATGTACAACTTAATAATTTGTAGTAAATTTTAAAAATTGTACAACTATCACCACAATCCACTTAAAATCATTTCCATCACCCAAGAAGATTTCTTATATTCATTTGCAGTTGATTCTCGTTCCCATGCCCAAAACAAAGCATCCTTATAATCAGGATGGCAAGAAGTATATTTTGAAGCATGAAAATATGTTTATTCTGTTAATTTTTCACATAAGTGGAATCACATACTATGTGGTCTTTCTTGACTAAACTCTTTCACCTGATGTACCTTTTGTAGCTTATGTAAGGATTAATGATAATGCAGAGAATAAATCTCACATGCCTCAAGACCAAGTAGAAAGAAGAAAGGCAATCAGAAGTAATTGTGTGTGTTTGAATTTAACCCCTGAGAAATGTAATTAGTTTTGTAAAGTCTTAGTTTCTTCATCAGCAAAATGGAGAAAACCATAATAGATTTTTTAGGTGGTTGTGATTAAGAAAAATCAAATCTTAGTCTGATCTTCAGTATTGAAAGATTTGGCTATATTTATTATCATCTTTAGAACTGGTGATGAAGAGAAGTTCTTTGTACCAAAATTATCTCTCAAGAAGACAAACAAACAAACAAACAAATCCTGCCCTAAGCAATTTAAACAGCAACTTCCTACCTCTTCCTCTCTATGTATCTTCCCTAGTTTCTATCCCTTTCTATCCTTCTTCCAAAAATGTTCAAAGTTCTACCACTAGTGTAGTCTTTCTGTTGTGTAACAAAAAGAAATTTGTGTTGTTTTTGTTCCTGGTTCTCAGAACATTTAAAAAAATGAAAGTTCTCTTTGACCAGGTATGAGTTAGACTTATTCAAAAGAGGAAAAGCTGAAAAGAATAAGCAATATTTGCCTTGAAAGAGAAGTGATATATAAGGTACATGCTGCTGTCCCTCGATATATATGAAGGGCTACCTAAGAAAAGGGAAATTATACTTGTTTTATTTGACTCTAACATAAATGAGAAGAGATTTTAGGATGATAGATTTTAGTTAAGATTTTAGATTTTACCCCACTATTAGAAAAAAAATAATTTGAAACATTAAAAATTATTTATTCTTTGTCTCTTCTCATAGTGTATTAAGGTTGTTCTCCGACAATTAGAAATGTCTGATATCAGACTGGGCTTCATTAGGACACAATAGACTGTCCATCACTGAGGGACAGGTGTTAACAAGTAGTTGACCATTAAAAGACAATATTTCTTGAATGGCTTGAGGTAGAATTAAGTGTATTGTAGACCTTTTCACGTTATAAATCCCAATTCTACAAGGATTTTTAAAAGAGATTTTTAATGGCTTGTACAATGAAATTACAGATGGTAAAATCTCAGGATGGCAAGAAAAATATTTTGAAGCATGAATGATTTCTACCAACTGCTCTTTAAAAAAATTTTTTTTCTCGTGTAAAACTATTAAAATATGAAAACTGCACCCCTGGAGATATGTTTGTTTTATAGTTAACAAAAGGAAAAGCAACTGTTTCTGAAAGTGACTGTTTTGCCTCAAGAATCTAAATCTAATGTATGTATTTCAAGGGAAATGGAGAAAAGCGATGCAGTGGGGACATCTGTTCTATTTTATTGTATTTTTCTGCTCACCATATCCATCTCTTCTCACAGTAAAGCAATTATTTGGAGGGAGTTTATTTTCCTCATTTACATGTACATCTGCAGAGTCTTGGCTATAGAAGAATATAACCCAATAATTGATAATTATTATACCTTATCTGCTTGTTCCTGCTTTTATAGTGATTGATCAAAGAATGGGCCCATTATCCATAGTCTCCTCAAAGTCCTTGCCTTTCCTCTTGGTTTATAAAACTCAGATAATATAACCCTTTATTTTCCTGCATTCAAGATTCCTTTTCTATAAACAGGAAAAACCAAAAGGATTTTGGACAGTGAATGAAAGACAGAAAATAAAAAATCATATATTTTCCATTTATAAAGTTTCAGAGGCCAGCTCAGACCCTGGTCACTTCAGGTAAGTGAGGTAATACATTTTTTTTTCTTCTTTCTTTTTCCTTTTTTTTTTTTTTTTAAGCTTACTTGATATGGATTTCTATCTTATGCAACTTGAAGTCTAACTAATACTGACAATGCTACCACCAGTGAATGTACTAAATGACAAATTCTTTCATTGACGGGATTGACTGAGATGGGATGGCAAGGGATGAAAATTCCTTTATTCCTATGGAATTGTGATAATAATGCTTGCAATTGAATCATATTTGAATTATCAACTCTGGAGCCTTCAAAGACATTATTAGAGATGCTTCAGTTTTATAAGTTTGATAGAAAAACAGCCCAAAACTATAGGCTACATCTATACAGGCTGTTTCTAACATCCTTTCTAAAGATCCTACATAAAAGAGAAAGATTTTTAACCTAAGCTAACCCTTTTGGTAGCAAAAGGGAGTAGCGGAGTTTAGACAAGTGATAGATGTTTGAGATGCCAGAGAAAGAGGGAAACCTGATTTCACGGGACTCCCAAGTATCTCCTGCTGAGTACCAAATGGTCTGAGTACAGTGATTCTACTGTAAAGTGCTTTTCACTGGAGGCAGCCAAATGGCAGAGACAATTCACCAATGCCCTGCTGCTTTAGGCGAATATTCGAGTTTATATCTGAGCAAACTACAAGCACAGAGACATTTAGTTGAGACCTAAGTCTCCTAGCATTGGCAAGAGATCAAAGTTGCAAAAGTAGGATATATGTTGAAGATCTATAACTCAATAGTATTTCTGGTTATAAACTAGTGAATTAGTCTAGAATTGATACATAAGGGCACCTGAAAGTATTTTCAAGGCTGGAAACCAACCTTGGATTAACCAATAAAATCCAAGCTTGTCAATGATAGTAACACTAAGTTAGCAAAAGTTAAGCTATCTGTACTATATGATATAAAACTATTTTTTGTATCATTATGAAGCATAGAGATTTAAGTTTTCTTCTTTCTCCTCCATTATTACTTACTAAAAATTGTATAGTGATTTCAATAATCATTAATCCATTGATACTAGGATCATAGAACACATTCAGATGATAGATTCAGGCCTTGGGGCTAGAAGTGATAACTGGACATCACTTTGTATATTTTGCCTTGAGTTTGTGTGTGTATGTGTCTAATGTTAGGAAAGATTTATTATAGTGGGATTTAAAATTTTTGAAAATATATTTATGTGAAAAAAATGGAAAATTCATTATAAGTACAGATTTTATTTAATATCCCAAAAGAGGCACTTGCATCATGGAGAGGTTTTCACTAACTCTCAGTAGCCTATTTTTCAATGAGGGGATTTCAGGCATCAATCAGCAAAATATTTTGGTATAGAGGATTTTTTAAATTACCCTTAAAATCAAACCATTTTGGCAAGTATTATTGTACTTATTATGCTTCCTTACAAAAAGGCATGAGGAGGTTATATCTTTTAAACAGACTGATTTAGGGTTTGGAAACACTGTTAGGGAAAATGCACACCCTGACTAAGAGACATATTATTAAAGGGGAAAAGAATAAGAACCCACAAGAGAGGGCCAACAGAGCCTGGAGGAGAAAAAGTATGAAGAATGTGCCTGTATGTAGCAAAAAAAACAAACAAAAAACACCTTTCTGAAAACCAACTAAGATGGAACAATTGCATGCTAATTGCCTACCAATTATAAACAGAAAAATGATGTCAATGAGCAACCTCAATTGCTGTTATTTTCTGTTTTCATTAAGGTTTTGAAATTATCCTTTTGTTCTACTCACAGTTCTTCCGTGACTATAGAATTTCATTACTCTCTACATTTTTTTTTTGGTCTGAAATTATAGCTCAAATTCAAAGGCTTAATTAGGAAAGAAGAATTTGAAGAATTCTGACAACTTCTTTGCAATAGGAAATTTTTTCACTGAATAATTCTGTCCATTCAAGAACAACCACAGCAAAGTTTTCTCTTAATGATCAATTTCGTTCTCCAAAAAGGCCCTGACCTCATCAGAGTAGTTAGTCCTGCTGGATTAGTAACTTTCTTCTCAGCAATTATTTGAATTTTTAATAATGTATGGTCTACATATAGAATCTCGGCCAGTAAACATCAATACCTACATACCCAATCTAGAAAAATTGGGCGAAATTCAAGGTTAATCTATACATTAAAAAAAAAAAAAAGAAATCAAAGGCAATTCTGTTCTCTATAAATAAATTTTAGGAGATCATTCTATTTGCCATTGCTTCTGTCACTAATAATACTTTTTCCCACCTCTAGATTTATACTAAGACTCTTACCTCTTTCCTTAGCTAAATTTTAGTTAGGCTCCTGTGAACCATCTATTCTACCAACCCTGGCTACTGCACCTTGGACTTCTTTGCTCATAACTTTTTAAAGCAAGAATTCTGTGAAGTCAGTTTAAAGAAATGCCCCCAGGCTCAGCACCTTTAGCATATACACCAAGCCACATACACGGAGACTGGAGGGTTTGAACCTGGCCTGGACCTGCTAAACAACAATGACAACTGCAACAAAAAATAGTCAGGCATTGTGGTAGGCACCTATAGTCCCAGTTACTTGAGACATTGAGACAAGAGAATCGCTTGAGCTCAAGAGTTTGAGGTTGCTGTGAGCTGTGACAGCATAGCACTCTATCCAGGGCAACATAGTGAGACTCTGTCTCAAAAAAAAAAAAAAAAAGAAAAGAAAAGAAAAAAGAAAAAGAAAAAGAAATGCCCCCTTCTTTGATATCTGACTCCTCTTTGATAACGGAGCAAATTCCTCATCTCATCTCCCAACTTTGGTATCTGATCACACTGGCCTGTCTTCAGCAAGATCCTCTTAGGCTAGCATTAGCCAGAATCCTACTTTACCCCTGATATTTCCCCCTAGCAATATTCCAAAAACTGACCTCTGCTTCCTGGCTATAAATCTTTGCTATCCCCACTTGTTCTCACTGTATTTACAATGAACTCAGTTCTATATGGAGGTATCTTTTCCTATATTGCAAAAATTTCTGAATAAAATATGTTTTTTTATGCTCTAACGACTATCCAACTCTGGAAGTCTCTTGTACTCTATTACATTCCTTCTTTTTCCCCGAGTCAGTAAAACTAAATTGAATCTACCATGCATCAATTCGAACAACTCTATTCTTTTTTTTTTTTGCAGTTTTTGGCAGGGGTTGGGTTTGAACCTGCCACCTCCATTATATGGGGCTGGCGCCCTACTCCTTTGAACCATAGGAACCGCCCAACATCTCTATTCTTAAAGATAGCAAAGGGGATCAGAATAATCCACTTTGGCATGAAAATAATTTTGAGCTGAAGGCATTTAAGTTCCTAAATATTCTTATCTTACCCAAAGCAGAGCCTCCAAAAAGCACAACTGTCATAAATCCCTTCCATGGGAGCAACTGTAATCATCTCAGAGATAAAAATTCACTTGGCACCATTCTTAAAGAGGCATTGTCACAAAACTATCATCTTCTTCATCTATTTTTATAAGGGCATTTCTGAAATGTCTTTTTTTTTCCTTCAAAAAGTGCGCCTTTGCCCCTTTCCATCCCTTATTAATATGGTATATAAACTCTAAATTCTACTCACCTTGAGTCACATTTCTTTGTGAACTCCAATGTATGTTATATAAATAAATCTGTTTTCTTCTTCCCATTAATCTGCCTTTTGTCAGTTTAATTTGCAAGTCCCCAGTAACTAAATTAAAAAGAGTAGGGTGAAAAGAAACTTCCAACTTAACAATAGAATTTCAAGGTTAAGCCCCTTCCATCACCACAACTAGACTCCTATCACATAATAGATAAGTCTTTATTTTGCTTTACTTATAATATATAAGGCTATGTTTTTTTTCCTTTGAATAAACTGAGATTTTAAATATAAAAGATGTATTTATCTTTACAACTCTTTTATAACTTACAAAGTGTATGAAACACATTATGTTAAATAAGTATCTGTGGAATGAATGGAATATATAAACAAACATATCAGTTATCTCACAGGGGACTGTCAGAACAGTGAGAACACTATTCTAATTATATTCTGAGATCCCTGATTTGAACTTTGAGATTCAATACCTGTCAGTACCTCTACAATAGTACATGGTGCCTGTACCTTGCAATAATCCAAAAATCCTCTTAAGGATCTAAGATAAATATATATGTGAGCCCATTTGTTTAATTGTTGCCTAGATAATATAAACATGCTTATATAAAAATATGACATATTTAATAAAATTGTCTTTGACAAGTTACTTTCACTTAACCTTTTTAATATAGTATTTCAAATCTTATTTTCTTCATTACACCTAAGAAACCATTTAATTTTTACTTATTTTTTGTCTACTTATCTTTCTCACTTGCCTCCACTCTTCCTAGAATGTAAGATTCATTAAGTTAGCCACAGATATGACTTGTCTATCAGCTTCTAACGACATAGTAGTACATATAGCATATGAAAACAGCTATATATGTGTGCACACACATGCACAAACACACACATATATGCACAACACACATACAGGAAGCCTAAGTATAGGAGTGAATGAATAAGGAACCATTATTATTACTGATCAGTAGTTATCACGCACAAAGCTCTCTGCGTTCTCAACCCTGTATTCTCATTTTTCACTCATTTTCATACAGGGCTTACCAACTTCCTAGACCTATACCTACAACTTGAAGATGTTGGGGTTAAATAAATGACATCCTAAAAGTGTGGTACTATTGCATACTAAGATCTTTACACAAATATAGGAAGGCTCTAGAAAGTACCTCAGAATCAGGACTTTCTGGCCTCTCCTGTTGCCTCAACCCTAGCACAGGATAGAATTTAACTCTGATTTCCCCTTTTCTGACTTATGACCAAATCCACAAAAGAGAACATGATTGTTCCTATCTCCTCCCTGAAATTTCATTATCTATTCCAGGAGAACAGACTAAGGCATATAACCACCCCTGGATGGACTTTGTCATGAACTGTTACCTGCTTCTGGGGCTCATTCAAATTTCAAAGAGAATTGTTTACAAGCTAATTTATATTTGACAGGTCCATTTATCTTCCCTGAAGTCATTTACCACCCCTCTAAAAATTTTTACATTTTCCTCATCTCCCTTTCCCATATGAAGGCTATATATACTTCTGGAGCTCTTTGAATAATTGGTAATCATTTTCCTACAATTCCCCCATACTTATGCATACTGAAATAAATGTATGCCTTTTCTCCTATTAATCTGCCTATTGTTAGCTTATTTTCAGCAGATCTTTGAAAGATAGAAGGGGGAAGTCTTTACCCCTAGTAAAGAATTCTAATGAGACTCTCAGAAGTGGTCTTTTTCTCCTTTATTTGTGCAGTCACCACACCAAAGTTTCTCCAGAGAGTAGAGCTCACACCTTTCCTCTTAAAAACTTGCAGTAGACCAAGAGGAGGGAACTGTGACTTCTATGTCCACCTCATACTCCTCAGTTCTGCCCCCTTGGCTGATCCAGAAAAGCAGAACATGATGTCCCTGAAGTGGAGGGACATTGAACCTGCTTGAATACTCCACAGCCAACTTAGGACCAGGTCACTTTTCCCTAGCATCATCATGGATTGAATGTGAGGGAATCAGGACAGGCCTACAGGCCAGATCTCATACCCCTAGTACTCAATCATGTTGCTTAGGGGCATGGAGAGAATTTTGTGAAATAATCTTGGGAAGCAAGAGAGCCCACATGGCCAGAACTGAGAGCACAGTGTAGGTTTGTGTAGCACCCCTCCTCCCACAGGAAAATTGTGTTCTCAGCTCAGGTGGGATCCCACCCAGCCCACAGCACAATTGCTGGTGAGCTAAGCTACTTCCAGCTCCTGCCTGCTGGCAGACGCCAGAAGGAGAGTGCAAGAAAGAAGGGGAAAAACCAAAACCTACTCCTGACAGCCAGATGGTGAATCCCAGATGGTCCTTCCCCCCATGAGCAAATTTCCTGGCTTAGTGGGGACACTTTTCTGGTGGCTTGTCTCAGCAGCCTGAGAGTAGACCCTTGACCCTGGTTGGGACAGCTGCCTTACCTGCCTTTGTGGAGTCTGAAGGAAGATTAACCCAATTAACTACCACCAGCCTTGCTCCTCTACCCATCTCTGCTATGGTGTAGAAAAGGAATCCCCTGGAAGGGCCCTAGGGCATTCCAGTGTTCTCCTCAGGAGATATGCAGCAGAAGCATTGCAGAAAACAAAAGAACAGACAGCTTATTCTGGCAAACACCACCTACTGGCATGAAGGACAATTTGCACAGGCCTTTAAAGTATTTACTGACTCAAAGCTACAGGGCTTGGCTGACTCTTACCAACAAGCACCCCTACTGTCTCAGAATAACTGAGCTTCCCAATATAATACACACTGTTAGGAAGACCACAGACTGGAAAAGGAAAAAGAATTTTAAAGACCTCCATCTTCCCTCATCAACAAGAGATAGGGAATCTGCCTGCACACATAACTCACCATCACTAAAGCATACAAATAACTAGCAACTGAGAAAATTACCACAATAAGGAAATCTTTAACCAAGGCACCCATCCCGAACCTAGATTACCATTAAAGCACTCACAAGCAAAGCCAAAGGTTCTCACCCATAAATGCTATAGAAATACCCTTAAGAGTCAGGGAGGAAAATAAACTCCATCTAAAGAAAAGAAAATCTCAAATCCAGAAGTGATAACCAAAATCAAGAAGTGACAGCAGCTTTCTATGAGCAGGAATAAGCACAATTATGGAATTATGAAAAATCAGAGGGAAAAGGAGACCACCAAAGTGGCACACTACATCTCTAGCACACTAGGTCTCTAGCAATGAATCCCAAACAAAATGAAAATATTGAAATGACAGATAAAGAAGTTCAAATACCTATGGTAAGGAAACTCAATGAAATCAAAAGGAAAATGAACAACCAATGTAGAGAAACCAGAAAATTCACCTCAGATTGAAAAATTTACTATAAAGGTAGATAATATTTAAAAAAATAGAAAACCTGGAAATGAAAATTTCATTTAAGGCAATACAAAAACACAGTGAAAAGCTTTAAGAATAGATTGGGCCAGGCAGACGAAAGAATTTTAGAGCTTGAAGACAACTCTTTCAAATTAATCTAGTCAGTCAAAAATAAAGAATAAAGAATAAAGTCTGTTATCTTCACCAGAGGACAATAAAAGGGCACGAAAAGGAAGTAAAGTGAAAGTAAGCAAAAGTCTTACTTACTTAGAATTTCTTACTAAGAAATTCTACAAGATAATTCCAGACAGATTAGAAAAGATTCTAAAACATTAGGTGCCCAAGAAAGATTTTCACTATAGGAAACAGATGTGTAATGGGATGGGTCCTTGTCAACAAGTGCAGCATACCCCTTAATAGTAGCAAATTAACAGGAAAGTTGTTGGAAAAATTTGATATGATTTCTATGATAAGAACAGGGTTCAAATGGGACATGGGTTAGCTGGTTACAACCACTGTAGCAATTGTCTTCATGCTAAAAATATGGTAACAAGAGAACTCCTGCCAGGCCAATGGATCTAAATAAAGTTAAAGGATTTTCAGGAGTTGTCACTTCTACTGTTATCTCCCTTTTCTTTTCTTGTTCCCCTATATAGGAAATTTTTAATTTTGTTGGGTTTCTGTTTTTTTGTTTGTTTGTTTGTTTGTTTGTTTTAAGACAGAGTCACATTTTGTCCCCCTTGGTAGAGTTCTGTGGCATCACAGCTCACAGCAACCTCAAACTCATGGTCTATAGTGATTCTCTTGCCTCAGCCTCCCAAGTAGCTGGAACTACAGGCTCCTGCCACAACTCCTGGCTATTTTTTTAGAGACAGGGTCTTGCTCTTGATCAGCCTGGTCTCGAACCTATGAGCTCAGGCAATCCACTTTCCTCAGCCTCCCAGAGTGCTGGGATTACAGGTGTGAGCCACTGCACCCAGCCCTGTTTGTTTTTTAATCTCCCTTTCCTAAAATCTAGGTACTTTGGAATTTCCAGGAAGAGTAGAAGGAAGAATATTGACAAGGTAACCAATGAAACTCACTTAGCATAATAGTCAGCACGTAGTAAATAAATATATGCTAATATTGACAAATCTCATGCATCAAAGAAATATAAAGCATTTTTAGAGAGAATATAAAGGTCATATTGCGATATTTCTTTTGTATTTTCTCCTGAGTGATCTGTGTGTATGACTGGGTCCCTTCTCCACCTTTAGACATATACAGTGTCCCAGATTTCTACTGGCAAAAGATGTTCAGATTTGCAAATTTTATCTCAGCTCCTACTCCACACATGCCTGCTGCCTGTGACCATCTTATCCCATATCGTTATGGAAATATTCTGAGTAAAGGGACTATCTTCCATACAGTGCTATGTGACCCTTGCTGAAAAAAATTTCAATAGGTATCAACTCTTTCCAAACTTGCCCAAATATGAAAGGCAATAGCAATGATTTCCCCTGGGTGGACTGGCTGTACATTAAAACATCAATATAATGTTGAGTCATTTCCTCTTGTTCCAAAGTTCCTGGATAGAAATTCTTTTCTCTTTTTAAAATTTGTAACAGCCAGTACAATACCTCTCACAGACCACAGAATGAATAAATATGACTTGGATTCCCATTAAGTGGAATTAGCTACTTAGGTAAATTTTAAAAAGTCTGTAATCAATTTTTTGGGAAGAAGTAAGAATATAGGTTCTGGGTTTTTTTATTAAGATTTCAAGCAGTGATTAGCAGTTTCACATGTCTGTATCTTCATATTTTGACTTTTGTTCTTAAAAAGGAAACCTTTATGTTATTACATGTTCTTTATAAGACATTCTCTACTTCTAGTTTATAGTGGAATTAAAGATTTGGGTTAGGGTATTTTCAAGTATCTTATTGAAAACATTGGACAAATCATCTGAGCAATATACAAACTGAGTTGAAACAGATTGATGACAGGAAATGAACTATATATTCCAAGATTAAATGCTCGTAAGTGAAAAACGTGTCATGGTTTTAATAAGATGAAGTCTATTTTTAATTTTATTGCACACCACTGCCCACCACATATCACATGTCAATTAAGAGGATGTTCTCATTAAAGTAGGAAGTGTGTTTCATCCAGGTATCTGTTCATTACACCTTCATTATCATAAACATTATATTAAGGTTTCAGACCTTAGTAGAATTTATACACTTCTGCTTATTCTTGCTAAAGTTGTTTTATCCATCCTGAGTTTATGCACTCCTGCCTGTTTTAACTAAGGCAGTTGGTTTATCTGCCTTAGTCATGACAAACTTGAGTACATAAGGGAACATAAAAAACATTAGATATTCTGTTGCATTTTTTACCTAAAAGCTTAAAAGCATTTTTATAGTAATAAAAATTCTGACCACAGGAAATAAGAGAACTGAATTAAAACATTGGTTTGCAAATCTTTCTTTTATTAAAAGTAATATCACTACCAATTTTTATGGTTGCATTTGTTATGTACCAGCAAAAAGGGTAGGTTTAATTATTTGATCTTCCTCTTAAATGATCTTGAAAATGTAAAAGAGAAGAGAGATTTGTAAAATACCATGGAATCCCTCCTTTTTCATTCCCTCCCCCTCATTCAGTTCATCCTATATGCTAAACTGATCCTGCTAATGTCACCATGATATATTACCTAGACTACGACAACTTCATTTATTTTAGTTCCTCATGCTTGTGAAACTTGGCCCACACTTGAATATTTTACACTATTTCCTAGGTCTAAAACACAAAAGAATCTCTGTTCATCGGTGAGGCCCTTTCTAATCACCCAATATGCACAAAATTTCCCTACAAAGTCATTATCATATCACCCTATTTTTATAGAATGACCTACTATCAAAATTATCTTCTATCATTTGTATTGAGAGTTTGAACATATAATTACAGTACAAAAATCATGCGAAGACAGTATGGAATTCTTATTCAAAAAAACTCACAAATCTCCTTTTAATGAGCTTCCCATCTCTTCCGGGCTGAATAGCATTGCCATTAGGTCTCTCATCTAAAGTGTCTTCTGACCAGACTCAACTTTCTGTCCAGTCACATCAGACCTCGGGTAAATAGGTCTGCTCTCTACTTAGAGGGTGATCTAGTAGGTGGGTGATCTAGTAGGTTTTCAAATATTCAGTCATTCGCTGTTCCGCATTTCCTCTCCTTTCCAACTCTCAAGATAAAGTCTAAGTGCACAAAAGGGGTCACTCTGTCACTGTGGTAGAGACAATATTTTGGTAGAGACAATTATTATTCTCTGGGATGAAATATCTGATAATATTTGTCCCCAGACACATATACAGATATGATTGATCTTCCTGAACTTTTAAAATGGGGCTTGAAAATAGCCACTGAAATCCATGGTCCCCACTGTGGTCTTAAGTACTTCTACACATGGTAGCATCTTTGGACCATTGCCATATTATGGTCTGTTTAAATTGGAATCGTTGCATATCTTTAGACTTCCACGTATACCTATGTGCTACATTATGACATTTCATCTGATGATCTACTGTATTTACAATGTTAATCCCATCACATTATGACATATTTTTACTGTATCCTTTCTGCATTTAGATATCTTAGACACCTGAATACCTACCATTGTGCTACAATTACCAGTAGTATTCAGTACAACGACATGCTGTACCACTTTGTAGCCTAGGACTACAAGGCTATATAGCATGTAGCCTAGGTGTGTAGTAGGCTAGACCATCTAGGTTTGTGTATGTACTCTCTGATGTCCTCACAGTTATGAAATCACCTGGCATATTTCTTGTCACTAAGTGACTGGTGACCACATCTGTATTCATGGGGAACTTGGTATACTACCTTATATTCATCCATCTAATTTTTTTCAGATACCATCTCTTCTGTGCTATCTTAGGTATGGACAGCAGCTTCTCTGAGGGTTAGGTCCCAAACTGTGAAGCATTCAGGTTCCCACTCTCCTATATATCCTATCCAAATGTACAATGGTGAGGATGTACAGAAAACAGTCAACATAGCAAGAGTGAGACTGCTATATTTAGAAATACCTGCTTGTAGCATTGTCCTTTGGTCGGCCTCAGGAAATACTTTTGGCACATAGAGTCAACAGTGATTGATAAAGACAGTTCACTATGCTTAGACTCTTTGTGCAAATGATATAATTTCTGCTGAACACTTGTTTTTATTCTGAGAGTCTAAAATTTAGGCACATGTCAGTCAGAAGGTGCCTACCTGACCAATCTCTAAAACTTACTTTGGACTCTGAGTCTGTAATAGATTTCCCTGTGTAGAAACATTAAATCCAAATTGCTGCATATTTCTGAGAGGGTTACGCCTTCATATAAATCCTCACAGGAGGGAGACAACATAAGGAAGCCAACATGAAGTTTTCTCCAGACTCAATTTATATCTTTTCGATTATTATCTGGGTATCTATGCTTACCTCGCTGTAATAAATCTAAGCTGTAAGATAACTATACACTGAGGTCTGTGAGTCCTTTTAGTGGACATCCAAACATGGAAGTAGTCTTAAGGACCCCCACCAAACATAAGAGACAAACAACCATATTAAAAAAATGATCTGTTAGCATCTTGTTCTCACCACCTTGATATATCCTTTCCTATCCTAACTATGGGATATATTTTTTACTTGCATTTGTTTTGAAGAAAAAGTTGTTTTTTTGAAAGCATTCAACAATCAGCATGTACTTTGAGATCATTGTTTAAGGGCTTTTTGGTCATTAAAAATTATTTGCACGTTTTTTAAAGTAGGGAAAAATATGTCTGGGAAAGATTCCATTCAAGGGGACCTCTGCGGAAAACACAGAAGGCCTGATGGAAAAATTTATAGTGAGTTGCATAAGTAAGGAAGCATTTAGGATACTGATCTTATATAATAGTTTAGGTCTTGAACTTTAGGATGAAAGTTGCCAGAACTAAGGTTGTCAGAAAAGAGAAAATAGCAAATAAGTCTTTAAGAAGTTTATACACTTGCATCATAATAACAACAACAACAACAAATCCTACAGTGGGCTCTACTAACCATCCTTTTACCCACCTGCCTTTCACTGAAGATCATAAAATCTCTGTGCCTGGAAAAAAGGAAAAAATAGACTTACTGTCTAGTTATGTTGGTCATTGATATTACATAAACCCAATATTTTCTTTCTGACATTCTTTCGGCTTTTACATAGTGAATTCTGGGAGAAACCTGTCCATTTTTATTGTTGTCCTCATAAGCTTGACTATTTTCCATAACTGCAATTTTTTGAAGTTCTGAATACCATGGAGAATAACAAATTGCAAAAATGCAAATGTCATCATTTTTGAGATTTTGGAAGAAGAGAATGCTGAAGTGTCTTAACTGGGAGGTCCATTTCCCCTTCTTTTGCATTTTCCTCTAGTCATGCAATTTGTTAGATGTTGGTTGCTAAAATAAATAAGGATAAAGGAAAATATTTGGTAATAACATTGGAGCAGGGACTGGAGTGAGGACATGAATCAAGGGTCCAGTTCAGTGCCTACTGAATTAATATTTAAACTTTTATATTGAACAGGCCAGATGTCTGGTGATACAGGGTTTTCAAAAGTAAATATGAACTGATTTAAAGAAAGACTCCTCCCTTAGTCTTTTGTGATTAAAGGATGTAAGAAACATGCCCATGGAAGCCATTGCTTTCCTTCTACCCCAAAAAGTTGTTAAGGCATCCATCTCTGTGGCCTTCCTGCAATATGTTTTTCAAAATATCAATCTACAACAGTCATAAGGATATTTTGTCTAGGGCAGAGACTATAGGCAGAGATATTTAGTAAGAGACAATAATGAAAAGGATTGGAAAGGAATAAAGTCCATATCATAAAGTAGAAAAAAATGGACCTTTGGAGAGGAGGGAAGGGGGTTGGGAAGAGAACATAGTTCTTAGTTTAACTTGTGTTAGAAGAATTTTAGTTTCCTCTTGGAACAATAAAAAACCATAAGGAGAAATTAAATTGGGAAATAAGCAACTAAGAAGATGGAGTTTTTCTTTTTTTTTTTTTCCTGAAACTGTGTGTTTTTTTTTCTCCCCTCAATTGGTCACCCTCGGTAGAGTGCCATGGCATCTTTACCTCACAGAAACCCCAAACTATTGGGCTCTAGTGATCCTCCTGCTCCAGCCTCCCAAATAGCTGGAACTATAGGTACCTACCACAGCATCCAGCTATTTTTAGAGATGGGGTCTCGCTCTAGCTCAGGCTGCTCTCAAACTCAACCAATTTACCCACTTCAGCTATGTATGGTTTTAAATGCATTTAGTTTCATATACTAAAGTGAAGTAGCCAATATTCAGTTTGAAATTTGGCTCTGGAATAATAACTACAGTGTCAGGTCAGGCCACTGACAGAGTACCAGTGTTTTTAAAGTGAGCTATAGTGGAATATGTATGTGCATGTATGTATATGTGAATTTCCTTTTATTTCTATCAATCTTCTAAGAGTAATGTCCCTTTCATGTAATACTGACAAGTACTTTATGTCTCAATGACCAGAAGAATAAGCTCTTTTCTGTGTTTAACTTTCTTTATATTCAACATCACTGTTGAATATAAATGTCCAATCTATATAGCTTTAAAATGCCTCATTTAAATATGAGAAAAGTCTTAAGAAGGGAAATTATATTCCTTTTTTATACAGTACACGATAGAATCCTAAGCCTAGATGAGGTATGATACTGACTCAAGTTCTAACACTTGATAAGTGGTCCAGAGTAAGGACTGAATACATCCTACAGCAGTGTTTTTCAACCTTTTTTTTTAATCTCACAATGTACTTGAGCCTATAGTTAAACTTCTGGAGCACACTTAAATTATGCTGATCAAAAAAAAAAAAAAAGAGTATACTTACTGTGCTTTGAAACTTCTTTTAAAAATAAATTAATGATCTAAAAATTTTCACAGTATGCCAGGTAAAAATCACTGTCCTATGTAGATGTAGGGAAAATATATTACCAACATACAGAACTGCTTCATTCTTAATTGACTCTTATGGTGCTCCTTAGATGTCATTCAAATGCAGTAGCAAACAGATGTGGCCCCTTCTATGTCCCTATTTGCCACTGAATTTGAATATCGAAGGCAAAGAGGTGGCTGCCTCATTAGTTATTAAGGGTAAGGGTAATGGATAGCCTGAGATAGGCTAGTCTCTGTCCCCAGACATGGTGTAGCTTGAAATATCCTTATGAATATCTTCTATTGCCTTGGAGTTAAACTCATGATCTCAGCCAATTTGGAAGAAATGTGGAGGCTTATCTTCTATTTATAATAGAGATAATTAGACTTTCCATCTGGCCAAAGAATAGGAGACCACACCTAAGTGTGTATTCCAATAACCGGAACTGCAGAATGGTATATGGGGGGAGGGGTGAATTTGAGATAGTTTTCAGAATTTTGAAGAATCTGGAAATCAAAACTACCTTAATAGCAGTCAATGAAAGAAAAGGAAGAAGTTTTGAGAGCTTCTGGAAGAGAGTTTAAGTACTTTACATGGCCACTCTCAAGAATATTATGTATCACTGAATCCCAAGCTAAAGTTAGAGCATAAAAGTGTTTAACAATTGAGCACTCTTAGGATTGTCCGCAGCAATCACTCAAACATAGGAGATGGCTGAAGGGGACACAAGCATTGGCGAGGTAGTGAAGGATCAGGGTTGGCAATATGAGTACACATGAAACCCAGACTTGCAGTGTATGAAAGATCTAGTGAGGCTTTGTCTTGATATAACAAACTAGGGGCTGTTTATTTAAAAGAAGTAACAAAGTCAGTGTGGGTTGGTAGTTCAGTGGGATAACTGGAGGCCAAAATATGAGCTAACAGCAATTTCTGTATGAGCAGGAAACCCAGACCTAAAGACACTGCCATAGAAATCATCTCAGCATCTCTGAATAATCACGTGGCCACATGTGTGGGTAACAGCAAACTAGACGTCAGAACTACTGAAGCAGAGGACCTTAAGAAACAAACAGATCATGAGGATGCTTCAAACTGAATAAGAGAAAACTTTCATAAAACATCAAAATGAAAAGGCTACTGAAGAAGGTTGCTAGGCCTTGACAGCAGAAGTTTCATTCTTTGTTCCTTATAACCCTCAATAAGTATTTGTAATATTCTTTTCAGCTCTGGTTGGTTATATATCTTATCTTTCACCAGAATGGGAGTTCTGCAGGGTTACAAATAAAACTTTATGCTCATTCGTGCCTGCCATGGAACACACTTGTGAGCATGAATGGAATGTATGCATTGATAGAAAGATGAACAGATGAATATGTTAGCAAGAATATATGTCAACGATATGATCTATATGAAAACCATGTTACTGATATATAGGGAAGTACAATTGTGTAGAAATGTCATTGGAAAGCCCAGTGTACTTTTCCACCATGAGGTAGAAAAATAAGAAATGAGAAGAGTTGTTTTTTTCTAGAGAAAGATTGGTAACTGAGAAAAGATATTTTGAAATAGTTTTATAAAGCACTCATTCTTTTTAATTTTATATATTTATACATTAAGATGTATGTACACATGATACATATATGGTAATTTAATTTGTAAGGGCCATATCAATATAGCTAGAATATCCATCACCTTAAATATTTGTCTTTTCTTTATACTAGAAACATTCAAATTATTCTCATCTAGCTAATTTTGAAATATACAGTAGATTATACTATGGTCACCTACAGATCGAGAAAACATTAGGCATTTTTCTGTGAAACTGTATATTTGTTTTCATTAATCAACATCTCTTTATCCTGCCCCTTACCTTTTTCAGCCTCTGGTAAACACTCACCTACTCTCCACTGTCATGAGATCCAATGTTTTAGCTGCCACATGAGAACATGTGATATTTGTCTTTTGGTGCTTGGCTTATTTCATGTGATGTAATGATCTCTAGATCAATTCATGTTGTTTCAATTTAGAGGATTTCATTCTTTTTTTATGGCTGAAAAAGACCTCATAGTGTGTATACATAACATATTTTCTTTATCCACTTATTTTTGGGTGGGCACTTAGATTATTTCTATATTTTAACTACTGTGAATAGTGCTGCAAAGAACATGGCAGTGCAGCTATCTCTTTGACATACTAATTTCCTTTCTTTTGGATATACACCCATAGTGGAATTGCTGGATCACTTGACAGTTCTATTTTTTATTCTGCTTGCTTGTTGTTTTGTTTTGTGGAAGCTGCATACCATTTTCCGTAGTGCCTGTAGTAATTTGCATTCACACCAACAATATATGAGGGGTCCCCTTTCTTCACATCTTTAAAAGGCCAGCACTCATTACTGCCTATGTCTTTGATACAAGCCACTAAGGGGTGAGATGATATCCCATTGTAGTTATAATTTGCATTTCCCTACAGATTAGTGATGCCAAGCATTTTATTCGTAGAACTGTAGGCCATTTCTATATCTGGTATTCCTTTTAAATTAGATTGCTATTAGTATTTTTGTTATTAAGTTTTTTTGCACTCCCTGTATATTGTGGTTATTAATCCCTTTCCAGATAGATAGTTGGCAAATATTTTCTTCTATTCTGTGAGTTATGTTTTTTGTTGATTGTTTCCTTTGCTACAAGGAAAGGTATAAGTTGAAAACAGTGCTCATAAAAGATAGGAATAATAGCCATTGTGGAGTAGTCTATGGGAAGAATGAACATGGGATAAGGAGTGTGGTTGAAATTCATTGAAATAAGTTTTTGAGAGAAGAGAACGGGAAATAACACATGCACAAGAGAATGAGTGTAAGTGAGAAGAATGTAAAAGGCAGAAACATGAGGAGAAGGCTATGGGAACCAAAGTATGGCATAACGAAGGATGAATAATTATAGTTAGACTTTGTGTTATATCACATATTGGTGGAAATGTTTATAAAGCATCAAAAAATGAGTATATTAGACTTTGTGGGCCACACTTAACTTTGTCAAAGCACAAAAGCAGTCATGAAAAGTTCATATAAATGAGCATAGCAATATTCTAATGAAATATTTTCTGGACACTAAAATTTGAATTTCATGTAATTCTTATGTGTAAAGAAATATTATTCTTTAATTTTTCAACCATGAATAAATGTAAAAACCATTCTATATGCATAGAGGATAAAGGAAAATGTGATGTATCAAATTTAACCCATGCACCTTGATAGCGATAAACATATACATATTTCTATATTCAGGGTTGCCGTAAAGTTCATATGCAATTTAAAATAATGTGTAGTTTAAAATTGCACACAAAGGTTATGGCTACACTGTATTAACCCTATGTAGTATATATACATATTATATATATACACACATACATACATATATATACACTCATATCCCTTATCTTTAAAGGTTTAATTCCATAAGAAAAATACAGTGTAGTAGTAATCTTAAGAGTTGAATTGTTAATCTGGCTTTAAAATAGAAATTCTACCCTAATAGGTATAAATGACATTTATCCAGGGTTTTCTTTTTAAGTAGCTGAATGAAAGATGATCTTTTAGAGATGTCAGTGGAATTTCAACTCAATGATAAGAATAAAAGGGAAATAAAGTGTTCAAACTGAAATGTACTACAGAACAAGTGAAATAATTTTGATCTCAGCCTCGAGATATTTGGTTTTCTATCTTAAATATCAGTGCCTAATAAGCATTTGCTAAAAGTTTTTTTGAAAGTAGGGTAGACTTGGCTGATGGAAATAGAATAGCTCAGGCTGTTACTGGTGAGGTAATAGAATGAGATTATACAATCTCCAGGAGCAATAGGGCAAGAGGACTGACATGAGTCACCACGTTTCCTCAGAAAGAAGGACAAGTTTTGTTGAAAATAAAACATAGCTCAAGTGTAATTCTAAGGGAAAGTACCAAAAATACTGGAAATTTCATGGGAAGAAGTTGCAGAACAGAACAAAAAAGAGTAAAATATCAGTACAGATCAATTTTCAAAAAGCTTGAATCCCATGGAAAGGGTAGGTAGGGATTTTTTCCACTTCCCTCAAATTTCTTGCAGAGCAGAGACTACCAGTGAACTGTCAAATTCTTGAGGACAGAACACTGAGCTGCCAGCCCCCCACCCCCACCCCATGGTTGCCACCCATCACCACAGACCTGAGTGGAGATGGCAGACACTGTTGCTTCTCCATCTATGGTGTACCTTTGCCCTCCCCAGGGAAATTCAGCCCTTCGGTTTTCATGTCATTGGTACCTGCACAAACATTTCAAACTCCTTCCCAGACAGCAGAGGCCACAGAGGCCTGTAGGTCCCAGGAGATATTATGTGATTCTAGAGCATGGGCATTGTGAGCAGATGGCTTTCCAGGACATTGGGCAAATATCAGCAGAGTGACAACTCTTCTTCTCTTCTCCTCCTCCACCCACTGCAGCAGAATGTCACTGGTGCCCTAAGGGATGTTTGAACTGGGGCTCTCAGGAGCAGCTGCTTCTCCTCTTTTGGTTCAGCTACTACATTGAGGATCTTACAGATAGTGAGACTTACATCTTTCCTTTTAAAGACCTGCAGGAGACACAGAGGTGCTGGGACTGCTAACTCCCTAACTTCTCCAGTGCTGCCCTAGCAAAGCTCAACATACCCTGAAATGGGGGGGACATTAAACCTGTTTGTGCACACCACAGATAAGTTGGGAACAGCATGCTTCTTCCTGGTATGGTCAGGAATTGAACTTGGGGGACCAGGGGACAGGCCTGCAGACCACATGACATACCACCAGGACTCATTCATGTCACTTGCAGGAAAAGAGAAGGGATTTGGGAACCAATCTCAAGAGGTGAAGAAGGACACATAAGTAGACCTGAGAGGGCTGTGTGTGTGCCAGCCACAGTGTACTCCTGGAACACCCCTCCCCATCCACAGAAAAACCTAGGTGGGATTCTGAATAGGGAAGCCCACAGCCCACTATTGCAAGTGAGCTTAGCTAGTTTGGGCTCCTGGCAGTGGCCAGATGCTAGAAGGAGATGCTGAGGCAGAGGAAGAAGGAAAATAGTGAAACCTACTCCTGGTAGCCAATCTGAATCCCAGAAGGCTCCTTTCTCATCAGCAGATTTTCTGGAATGGCCCACCAGTCCCTCCCTGATGGCTTTGCCCTTTGGTCTGTGAGTCTTGGTCTGTGAGTCAACCACTGACCCCTACTGAGATAGTTCTTATGCCCACCACCATCTGTGTGGAGCCAAAAGGCAGACACATTGACTCATCCCTGCCCATCCTCACTCCCCTACCCATCTATCCTATGGTAGAGAGTTAGAAGTCACTTGGGAGCTTCAGGGCCCTACCCAACACCTGGGAAAGTTGAATGTATCCCTTGATGAACTAGAACTGTTTACATAAACCCCCAAAACAAAACTGGAGTTGCCTTTTTCTTATAAGTGACACCTAATAGCAGGAAGGACAACTTATAAAACCCATTATAGCATTTACTGACTAAAACATTAGGACCTGGGTGACCCCTACCCACAAGCACCACCTACTATCTCAGAGATGAAACTTGGCATGTGTCTAAGTGCCTGTAGCTCAAGTGGCTGGGGCACCAGCTACATAGACTAGAGCTGATGGGTTTGAATACAGCTTGGGCCTGCCAAACAACTATGACAACTACAATGAAAAAAATAGCCAGGCGTTGTGGTGGGTGCCTGTAGTCCCAGCTGCTTGAAAGGCTAAGGCAAGAGAATCGCTTAAGCCCAATAGTTGGAGGTTGCTGTGAGCTGTGATGCCATGGCACTCTACCAGGGTAACAGCTTGAGACTATGTCTCAAAACAAAAACAAAAACACAAAACTTGGCATGCAATAAAATTCACAGTTCTCTAGAACATAGGGCTGGGAAAAGAGAATTTCAAAGACCTCTATCTTTCTTTGTCAACAAGTGACAGGGAAATTGCCCATACACAAAGTGTACGTCTGCTACAATATACAAATACATAGCAATTGAGAAAACCACCACACTGTAGATTTCTAAAACCAAGGTATCACATCCAGAATGTAGAACTCCCACCAAAGTCCTGACACGCAAAGCCAAATGTCTTTACCCAACATATGTTACTACTCAACCTTAAAAGTGAAGGTGAGGGAAACTCCCATGTAAACAAAAGAAAAGGCATAAACAACAAGTGATAGCCACTCTGGGTGAGAAAAGGAAAATCACAACTCTGGAAGTATGAAAAATCAGAGTAAAATTATATCCCTAAAGGAGCACACCAGCTCTCTAGCTCTGAATCCCAACCAAAATAAAAACAGTGAAATGACAAACAAAGAATACCAAATATGGCTCCCTGTCTCTATCCATATACATAAATTAATTTAGGATGGATTAAAGACTTAAATATAAAGCATGAAACCATAAAAATTCTAGAAGAAAATGAGAAAAACTCTGAGGTAAATCATATATAACTAAGACCCAAAGGGAAATACAGCAACAACAAAAATAAATGAGACTTGATTAAATTAAGAAGTTTCTGCATGGCAAAGGGAATAATCAAGAGTGAATAGTAACCGACAGAATGGGAGAAAATATTTACAAACTATTCATCTGACAAAGGACTGATATCTGGAATCTACAAAGAATTCAGGCAGTTCTGAAAAAAATAAAGAAATAACAAAAACCAACTAAACAACCCCATCAAAAATTGGGTAAAAGAAATGAACAAATTTTTTTGAAAGAAGATAGACAAATGGTCAATAAACATGAAATAATGCTTAACATCACTAATCACTAGGGAAATGAAAATGAAATCTACAATGAGATATCACCTTATCTCTATCAGAATGGTCAAACAACAATAACAACAACAAAAACAATGGTCAAACAATAGATGCTGATGTTAATGTAGAGAGAAAGGAATGTTTTTACACTCTCAATGGGATGGCAAATTAGTCTATCCTCTGTGGAAAAAAATGTGGAAATTACTCAAAGAAATAAATGAAGACCAGAAATTCTACTGCTGGGAATTTACCCCAAGAAAATGAAGGAATCTTATCAAAATGACACCTTCACCTGAATGTTTATTGCAGCACAATTCACAATTGCAAAAATGTATAATCAACCTCTAAGTTCCCTTCCATTCAGGGAAGGAAAATGTGGTCTACTCACAATGTCATTTAGAGGAATGTGGAGAGAACCGAAGACCATTATTCTAAGTGAAGTATCTCAGGTTTAGAAAACCAAATACCATATGTTATCACTAATACATTAGAGCAAATAAATAGACACAGGCACAAAGTACTTGATTTAAACTTACAAGACAATTAATTCATGTTCATAAGGACATGAGAAAACCAAGGAGGTTTTCAACAAAGAGGCATTGAAGTCAAGTTCATTAAACATTAAACGAAAATAACAACCAGTATCACTTATTGAACAGTTACAGTGTGCTAGAAACTAACCGAGTCTTTTACATGTTTCCTCCTTTGCAATGATCCTCAGATAGATATTACTATTTGCCATTTATGAGTACTGAGTGGCAGAGCTGGGACTTGAACCCAGGTTTTCACTTGCAATTTGTGTTTAAAGACTAGGAACTTTAGGAAAGTAGTCATGCTAATTTGGGAAGGAGAGAAATCCAAATAGTTGAAGAGAGTACTAAACACAATTAGGATTATGGATTTAGGCTTTCAAATCCATCAAAGTGAGTCCCCTAACAGTGGTCTTAAACCTTAGAGAGAGTAGTTCAACTTATTTATTCTGCACAATGAAAAGTAATCATGACCTCTTGTTTTTAACATAATATACGCTACATAAAATATTTCCAGATGTTGGCAGGTTCTCAATAAATGGAGCTCATACAGCTCCAAGTTGAAAGAAACAAGAGCCATGGTCTTTTCCGGGAGGAGGAGAGTTTTTCAAGATTATAGTCTGTTTTTTTTTTTGTTTGTTTTTAATAATTTTATTAAATCATAATTGTATACATTGGTGCAATCATAGGGCAGAATGTGCTTCATATACAATCAGAAACATTTTGATCGTACTGTGAGAGATAGCCCTCATAGCATTTTCTTAATCACTATATAAAGACATTGATACTCTACATTT
>CAUYRH010061738.1:0-38461 GCA_963574655.1 Perodicticus potto
GGTTGCAGCCGTCATTGTTGTTTGGCCGGCCCGGGCTGGATTCGAACCCGCCAGCTCAGGTGTACATGGCTGGCGCCTTAGCCCGCTGAGCCATAGGCGCCGAGCCAACTCACATGGTTTTAAAGTTTCTCCCATTTTATATTCTTATTAATACTATCCATAAGCAGTAAGGCCACTCATACATTATACTAATTAATGAATTAATACAATGATGACCACAAATCTAAGAATATTTTATAAAAATAACCACCATAAAACGTAGGTAGAACATAATTAACAAGACAAATACTGTGCCATTTAACAAAAATAATAAGAAGAACAGGCTTAACAACTTTCCAAGGCAAAAGGGGGGCAGAAAAAGCACAGTGAAAGTACAAATTGATAAAGTTATATATGATAAAAGATAATTTAAATAATAACTATAATAGAAATAACTTATTTAAATCTACTAACTTCATACTTAACAAGGCAATTTTAGACTTGTCCTATTACCAAAATATTTACATTCAAACAAAAGGAAATTATAGCATGTTTATTTACATCATTCTGAAATAAGAGCAGATTGTAGAGCAATAAGTGATACAATAGCCAGAAAGTAAAACCTATATAACAAGGAACAGATTAAAGCATAAGTAATATTTTCACTATGGTTACACAATGAAAGCTAAACACCTGCTGGTATTTTGGCTTAGAGGCATTCTAAAAAGTAACCAAAATAACAGCTAGCTTCTCTTCCAGCATGCCTAATGAAATATCCTTTAATTAATCTAAAACAGTGTTGCTTTTACTTTTTAAAAAATCCCTTATTTTTTCTTTCTAGGAAGTCATTACATGTAGTCAATTTTACCACAAAATGATCCCATAAAAGTATTTTACTAAAGTTTGGGCTAAAAATAAATATATTGAAGGAAATTAGTTCCTCAATATAAAAATCTATAAGAATTTTTTCATATACTTTTTATTGGTATGATTCATACACTATAAAATTCATCCTTCCTAAAGCATATAAACCAGTAAGTTTTAGTATATTCACAAAGTTGTACAAAAATCATTACCAACTAATTCCAGAACACTGTCACTGCACCCCCAAAAGAAACCCCATACACATTAGTAGCCACAGTCTAGTCTTCCTTTCCCTAACCCATGGAAACCACTAATCTACCTTCTGTCTCCACAGATTTGCCTCGTCTGGACATTTCATGTAAATAATACCATAGGCTTGGTGCCTGTAGCTCAGTAATTAGGGTGCTGGCCACATACACTGAGGCAGGTGGGTTCAAACCCAGCCCAGGCCTGCTAAACAACGACAACTGCAACCAAAAAATAGCCGGGCATTATGGCAGGCGCTGGCAGTCCCAGCCACTTGGGAGGCTGAGGCAAGATAATCGCTTAAGCCCAAGAGTTTGAGATTGCTGTGAGCTGTGATACTACAGCACTCTACTGAGGATGACATCGTGAGACTGTTATAAAATTAAAAAAAAAATGAAAAATGAAAATAATAAAATAATGCCATAATAGCATATTTTTTTTATGTCAGGTTTCATTTAACAGCATTCTCAGGGTTTATCCAGGTGGTAGCATGAATCAGTACTTCACCCTATTCCTTTTTATTGCCAAGTAATCATCCATATAGGTTTATCCATTCATCAATTAATAGACATTTGAGTTGAGAAGTATGAAATTACAGAGTGTTGATTTAACTTATAAATCATGAATATTTCTGAGTAAGAAGAAAAAAAAACATAGAATCCTATTTAAGGAAATAACTGATGTAAACTTCTCCAGTCTGGCAAAAGATTTAGACAATCAGACACAAGAAGCCCAATGTATATCAGGAAAATACATACAAGATGTTAAGTCAACATAATATAGTCATCAGACCATCTAAAGTCAATGTGAAGGAAAAAAATTCTAAAATCAGGTTCAGTGCCTGTAGCTCAGTGGTTAGGGTACCAGCCACATACACCAGGGCTGGCAGGTTCGAACCTGGCCCAGACCTCCTAAAACAACAATGACAACTACAACAACAACAAAATAGCTCAGCATTGTGGTGGGCGCCTGTAGTCCCAGTTACTTGGAAACTAAGGCAAGAGAATCGCTTAAGCCCAAGAGTTTGAGATTGCTGTGAACTGTGACACCATGGCACTCTACCAAAGGCAACATAAAGAGACTGTTTCTCAAAAAAAAAAAAAAAAAATCTAGAATCAGAGAGAAAAGCATCTAGTTATCTGTAAAAGAAACCTCACCAAACAACAGACTTCTCAGCAAAAACCTTAAACCTTACAAGCCAAAATGATTGGGATCCTACTATCAGAGTCCTTACGGAAAAAACTGCCAATTACGAATTTCACATCCTATCAGAATAAACTTCATAAATGAAAGAGAAATATTTTCATACACTTAGCAAACACTGGGGAAATTTTCAACCAGTCCTATAAGAAATGCTCAAGTTTGGGCTAAAAATAAATATATTGAAGGAAATTAGTTCCTCAATATAAAAAGAAATTCCCAACATGGTAAAAAAGGTCAATATTCAGCATCTTAAACCCAGAAAATATAAGAGTCACAGATCTTATAAAACAGTTACACAAAGGAGAAAGAAACCAAATGGCAACATGACAAAAGTCCACCAAATGACAAACACAAATAGAGAAAAAAATAACCTATACAACTAGATATTCACATTGTGACAGAACAAATCCTCACATACCAATACTAACCTTGAACATAAAAGGACTAACTGCTCTACTTTAAAGATATAGATTAGCAGAATGAATTAAAAACATGATACAAATATGTGCTGTTTGCAAGAAACATATAAACAATAGAGTACAATGCAGATATAAAAAATTGAGAGGGAGCTCCATGAACAGATCTGAAATGATTGCTAGGAATAAAGAAAATCACAATGGAAAAAGTAATAGAATACGACTAGCTTTTGTTTAAGAAAGAAGGGGAAATGTGAATGTGTATGTATATACACAGATAATGCATTTACATTGTGTATACACAAAAAGAATAAAGCAGAAAATTAATAAAAATGAATTTCTAAAAGATGTGATGAGTATTGTAGCATCATCATAGCTCACAGCAACCTCAGTCTCTTGGGCCCATGTGATCCTCTTGCCTCAGCCTCCTGAGTAGCTGGGACTACAGGTGCCCACCACCACACCTAGCTAGTTTTTCTATTTTTGGTAGAGATAAGGGTCTCACTCTTGCTCAGGCTCGTCTCAAATTCATGAGCTCAAGCAATCCATCCACCGCGGCCTCCCAGAATGCTAGGATTACAGGCATGAGCCACTGCGCCCAAACACAAATGAGGTTGTTTTGTTTTATTTTGTTTTTGGCAATGGTACCACTTCCCAAATAGTTTGGCTTTCAAACTGTGAAAATTTTTACATAGTCAAAAATTAAAATGAGGCCAAGCACAGTGGCTTATGCCTATTATCCTGGCACTACAGAAGGCCAAGGCATGAGGATCACTTGCAGCCAGGAAGTCAAATATGGTAAGCCCTATTGTTTCATGGAAGACAATTTTTACACAAACCAGCAGGTTAGGGGGAGGATGGTTTGGGGATGATTCAACCAAATTACTTTTATTGTGTACTTTATTTCTTTTATTATTACAGCATAATAAATAATAAAATAATTATATGTAGTATATCTCATCATAAGGCAGATGCAGCTTAACTGTCACCTGCCATTCACTGACAGGGTTTTAACAAAAGCCTGCAACTAACTGATTTATTATGGTCTCTGTGTAGTCAAACCTCTCTGCTAATAATTTTTTTCTGCAGCCACTCCCCAGTGCTAGCATCACTGCCTCAGCCCCACCTCAGATCCTCGGACATTAGATTTTTCATAAGGAATATACAACCTCAGCCCCTCTTATACGCAGTTTGCCGTAGGGTTCATGCTCCTATGAGAATCTTATGCCTCTGCCTCAGGGACCATGGGAATATAACAACAACAAAACCCTAACATTCTTGTTATTGCAGTTCTAAAAGAAGAAGAGAAAAGAGAAAAGGGGCCAGGCTGCAAAAGTACTTGAAGAATTTCTCTAATTTGGCTACAGACAAAAACCTACAGATTTAAGAAGCTGAATAAACCCCATATAGAATAAGCCTAAAGAAATCCAAACCAGGATATATCATATTCTAACTTGTGAAAATTTAAAAAAAGAAAAAATCTTAAAGTAGCCAGAGGAAAACAAGGAAAGAACAACTACCTTACCAATAAGGGAAAGATAATTCAAACAACAATGGATGGACCAGGAAGGCTAGAGGAAGTGGCACATTTTTTTCAAGTGCTAAAATAAAAACAGTCAAACCAGAATCCCATGCCCAGCAACAATGTCCTTAAGGAATAAAGGAGAAATCAACACATTCTCAGATGAAGGTCACCAGGAGACCTACTCAAAGCAAAAAGGAACAATAAAAGAAGAAACTTTGGAAATTCAGGACAAAACAAAGAACACAAGAAAAGCAAATATAGATAAATACTTTCCTTCTTTTCTTGAGTTTTCTAAATTATATCTGATGGTTGAAACAGATATTATAACCTTGTCTGGTAATGGTTCTGAATACATGCAGAGGAAATACTTAAAACAATTATATTATAAATGGGGAGGCCAGAGAGACATAAAGAGAAATAAGGATTCTACACTCAAATGGGTCAAAGGTACCAACAGACTATGATAAGCTATGCATATATGCATATAATGTAATGCCTTTATGTGTGGCAACCACTAAAAACTTACTAGCAGGAAGGGCTTCAAGATGGCTGACTAGAGGTATCTGGTACTTGCCTCCTCCATAAAGAACTAAAACAGCAAGTAGATAATCACATTCCAAATATATCACCTAAGACACAATACTGGAAGTCAACAGAGAAGTGGTAGAAAACACCTAAAGGAGAGGGAAGCGAGGCAACCTGCTCAACAGGGTTGGCTGGTAGCCTGAAGAGGCTCCCCAGTGAGAGGAAAAGGTGAGTGAGTGACCCCTAGTGTCCAGATTCCACTGCAGACTCCTGCAATTATAGACATGATAGAGCCCCTCAAACAAAACAAAAAGTTGGTTCTTTGAAAAGATTAATAAAATTGATAAACCTTTGGCTAGACTAACCAGAAACTGAAAAGTAAAATCTCTAAAAACTTTTTTTTTTTTTGAGACAGAGTCTCACTTTGTCACCCTCAGTAGAGTGCGGTGGCATCACAGCTCACAGCAACCTCAAATTCTTAGACTTAAGCAATTCTTTTACCTTAGCCTCCCAAGTAGCTGGGACTACAGGTCCCCACCACAACGCCCAGCTATTCTTTATAGAGACGGGGTCTCGCTCTTGCCTCAGGCTGGGCTTGAACTCCTGAACTCAGTGATCCTCCGGCCTTGGCCTCCCAAGTGCCGAGATTATAGGCGTGAGCCACCATGCCCAGCCAATCTCTAATAACTTCAAACGGAAATGATAAAGAGGAATATACAGCTACCATAGAAATAAAAAACAATTCTCAACAATTACTACAAACAACTCTATTCTCAGAAATATGAAAATTTGGAGGAAATTGGAAGCACACCACCTTCCTAGACCCACCAGAAAGAATTAGAAATTTTGAATAGACTGATATCAAGCACTGAAATAGCATGAACTATACAAAATCTTCCAAAAAAGAAAAGCCCAGGGGCAAATGATTTCACATCAGAATTCTACCAAACCTTCAAAGAGGAACTAGTACCTGTATTACATAACCTATTCCAAAACAGGAAAGGAACAAATCCTCCCCAACACATTCTATGATGCAAACATTACCCTCATCCCCAAACCAGGAAAGGACCCAACAAAAGAAAGAAAACCATAGACCAATATCATTAATAAACACTGATGCAAAAATACTCACTAATATCCTAGCAAACAAAAGTCAACAACACATCAAAAAAGTTATACACCCCGATCAAGCTGGTTTTATCCCAGGGTTACAAGGTTGGTTGAACATATGTAAATCTACAAATAATACACCACATAAATAAAATCAAAACAAAGACCGTATGATTCTCTCAATTGATGCAGAAAAAGCTTTTGATAATATCCAACATCCTTCCATGATTAGAACACTTAATAGGCTTAGATGGGACATTTCTGAAACTGATTGAGGCCATTTACAGCAAACTCACACCCAATATCACACTGAATGGAATAAAACTGAAAGCATTTCAAGTCAGATCTGGAACTAGACAAGAATGCCCATTTGTCACCACTGCTATTCAACTTAGTACTAGAAGTCCTAGCCATCTCAATCAGGTAAGAGAAGGAAATCGAGGGTATTCAAATGGTGACAGAGGAGGTCAAACTCTGGCTCTTCACAGATGACATGATCTTTTTTTTTTTTTTTTTTTTTTGAGACACAGCCTCAAGCTATCACCCTGGATAGAGTGCTGTGGCATCACAGCTCACAGCAACTTCCAATTCCTGGGCTCAAGTGAGTCTCTTGCCTCCGCCTCCCAAGTAGCTGGGACTACAGGCGCCCACCACAACACCCGGCCTTTTTTTTGGTTGCAGCCGTCATTGTTGTTTGGTGGGCCCGGGCTGAATTCGAACCCGCCAGCTCAGGTGTACATGGCTGGTGCCTCAGCCCGTTGAGCTACAGGCGCCGAGCCGATGACATGATCTTATACCTGGAAAACCCCAGGGATCCAACCA
Organism: Perodicticus potto; assembly: GCA_963574655.1. Taxonomy (NCBI): domain Eukaryota; kingdom Metazoa; phylum Chordata; class Mammalia; order Primates; family Lorisidae; genus Perodicticus; species Perodicticus potto. The sequence continues at coordinate 6,691 of CAUYRH010061738.1, forward strand.
CTAAGCTCTTAGAAGGGATCAATGAATATAGCAGTGTCTCAGGATACAAACTGAATACCTACAAATCAGTAACCTTTATATGTACCAACAATATCAAGCTGAGAATATAATCAAAGACTCTATTCCTTTTACAGTAGTGCCAAATTAGATGAAATACCTGGGAATATATCGAACAAAGGATGTGAAAGATTTCTATAAAGGGAATTATGAAACCCTGAGAAAAGACATAGCAGAAGATGTTAACAAACGAAGAACATATCATGCCCATGGCTGGGAAGAATCAACATTGTTAAAATGTCCATAACACCCAAAGCAATCTACCGATTTAATGCAATTCCCATCAAAGCATCAATGTAATACTTTAAAGAACTTTAAAAAATACTACATTATTTTATATGGAATCAGAAAAAAACCTGAATAGCCAATATAATTCTTAGAAATAAAAACAAATCTGGAGGCATCATATTACCAAACTTCAGTTTATGCTACAAATCTATAGTGATCAAAACAGCATGGTACTGGCACAAAAATAAAGACATAGATCTATGGAAAGAATAGAGAATCTAGAGATGAACCCAGCTACATATCGTCATTTAATCTTTGATAAGCCTAACAAAAACATACATTGGGGAAAAGAATCTGTGTTTAACAAATGGTGCTGAGAGAACTTGTTAGCCACCTGTAGAAGACTGAAACTGGGCCCACACCTCTCACCACTAAAAAAAGTTGATTCTTGTTAGATACAAGAAACTCACTACAAATTTAATAGCATAGGCAGGTTGAAAACAAAAGGAGTGTAAAAGATATGCCATGAAAACATGAGTCAAAAGAAAGCAGATGTGGCTAAATTAATATCAAAAAGAATGGACTTCAGAGCAATGAAAATTACCAGAAACAGAAAGGGACATTAGACAACATAAAATGATCAACGTAACAATAAGACATAGGAATCCTTAATGAGTATGTACCAAAAATACAAATACCAAAATGCAAATACAGTGGTAAAACTGACAGATTTGAAAGGACAAATCCATAATTTAGTTGGAGACATCAACACCCCTCTTTCAACAAACGACAGAACACATAGACAAGGATATAGAACTCAACCAATCAATAAACAGCATCTAACAGATATTTATAGAATACTTCAACCAACAACAGCAGAATATCCCTCATTTCCAGGTATCCATGACACTTGGGTTGTATACTGAGACATAAAACAAACCTTAGCAATTTTTTTTTTTTTGCAGGGGCCAGGTTTGAACCCCAAACCATAGCAATTTTAAAAGAATTAAAATCATACAAAATGGAGTCAAACTAGAAATCAATTAACACAGAGAGAGGAAAATCTCCAAATACTTGTAATAATCCACGGGCCAGAAAGGATGTCTCAAGGGTTATCAAAAGATATACTGAACTGAATGAAAATGAAAATAAAACTTCAAATTTTATGGTACACAGCTAAAATAGTGCTGAAAGGAATGTTTGTAGCAGTAAAAGCATACGCTAGAGAAGAAAAAAAGTCTCAAGTCAGTAATCTAAGCACCCACCCTCAGGAAACTAGAAAAAGCAGCACAAAATAAACACGAAATGAGAAGGAAAAGTATAATAAATATAAGAGAAATCAAAGACACATATTAGAGAAAATTAATGGAACAAACTGCTGGTTCTTTGAAAAGGTTAATAAAACTGAGAAACCTCTACTGATAAAGAATAAAGACAAAAGGTACAAAATACCGGGCGGCGCCTGTGGCTCAGCGAGTGGGGCGTCGGCCCCATATACGGAGGGTGGCGGGTTCAGGCCCGGCCCCGGCCGAACTGCATCGAAAATCGGCTGGGCGTTGTGGTGGGCACCTGTAATCCCAGCTACCTGGGAGGCTGAGGTAGGAGAATCGCTCAAGCCTAAGAGGTGGAGGTTGCTGTGAGCTGTGACTCCACTGCACTCTACGGAGGGCAAAAGAGTGAGACTCTGTCTCTACAAAAAAATAAATAAATAACTAAACAAAAGGTACAAAATACCAATATCAGGACTGGAACAGAAGATATCACTACACATCATGAAAACACCAAAAGTATAACAAGAAAACTCAAATTAATCAATAAGAAAAGAACAACCCCATTTCTTTGTGGACAAATGACTTGAACAGAACCTTCTCTGATGACAGATGAATGGCCAATAAATACATGAAAAAATGCTCATCATCTTTAATCATCCAACAAAGGCAAATCAAAACCACTCTGAGAAAAACACCTAACCCCAGTAAAAACAGCTCACCTCACAAAGTCCCAAAACTGCAGATGCTCGCATGGATGTGGAGAAAAGGGAACACTTCTGAACTGCTAGTGGGATTGCAAACTAATACAATCTTTATGGAAAGAAGTATGGAGAATCCTCAAGGAATTAAAAGTTGACCTTCTGTCTGATCCCACAATCCTATTACTAGGTATCTACCTAGAAGAACAAAAATCATTTTATCACAAAGACACATGCACCAGAATGTTTATTACAGCTCAGTTCATAATTGCCAAGTTGTGGAAGCAACTCAAATGCCCATCAGTCTATGAATGGATTAACAAATTATGGTATATGTTATACCATGGAATATTATTATTCAGCCATAAAAATATAGAGACTTGGCTCAGTGCCTGTGGCTCAAGCCGCCAGGGTGCCAGCCACATATACCTGAACTGGCAGGTTCGAATCCAGCCCAGGCCCACCAAACAACAATGACGGCTGAAACCAAAAAATAGCCAAGTGTTGCCGCGGGCGCCTGTGGTCCTAGCCAATTGTGGGAGGCAGAGGCAGGAGAATCACTTGAGCCCAGGAGTTGAAGGTTGCTGTGAGCTGTGATGCCACAGCACTCTACCCAGAGCGACAGCTTGAGGCCCTGTCTCAAAAAAAAAAAAAAAAAGTATGGAAACTTTACATCTTTTATGTTTACTTGGATGGAGCTGGAACATATTCTTCTTAGTAAAGCATCTCAAGAATGGAGGAAAAAAGTATCCAATGTACTCGATACTATTATGAAAGCAATATATAAATACACATTCATGTGAATGATAAAATACAAACACAGTCTAGCAAAAGGGAGGAGAGAGGAGAGAGGAGGGAAGAGGGGAGGGCAAATGGTAGGATCTCGCCTAATGTGCATAATGCAAGGGTATATTTCAAAATAACTAAGAGTAAATTACAAATATCTTAACAAAAAATAAGTGAGGTGATTGTTATGTTAATCAATTTGATTTAAGCATTCCACGTTGTATATGTATATTAAATAAAAAAAAGAAAACATTATGAACAACTCTACACCCACAAACTTGACAAATTACAATGAAATGAACCAATTCCTTGGAAAAGACAAACACCACACTCACCCACTGTTAGTAATTTGAATAGACCTATTGAGAAATTTGCATTAGTAATTTTTTTTTTCTTTTTTTTTTTCTTTCAGAGACAAGGTCTTGCTCTAAGGCTCAGGCTGTATTCCAGTGATTTTCCCACCTCACTATTCCAATTAGCTTGCTAGGAATGCAGGCATACACCACCACATCCACTTAATTTTTAAACTTTTTATAGAGATATGCTCTTACCACATTGCCCAGGGTGGTCTTGAACTCTGGCTTCACAGGATCCTCCCAGCTCAGCCTCCCAAAGTGTGAGATTGTATGTGTGAGCCACCACATCTAGCCTGAATTTGTAATTTTTAAACTCCATTTTTTAAACAGATACTTCTGTAAATTTTTAAAATATTAAGGATACAAATGTTTTGTTAACATAGATATGTTTTATAATGCTTAAGTCCGGGCTTTTAATGTGTCTATCACCCAAGTAGTGTTCTGTCGTGGCCCCTATGGCCTGGTCTTGGTCGCCGCAGGAAGGAACCAGGCATGACACGGATTTGAAGTACAAGCTTGCGGGAGGCAGGCTAACCTTAGTTGCAGGGTAGCCCCGAGCCCCCTCCGCAATGGCTATTTATGTAGGTTATACACAACAGGTGTGGAAACTTAAGGTAACTGACATAAACAGGTGTGAAGAGTTCAGGTGATTACAGATGAGGGCTGCCTGCCTAAGGATTGCCATGTGCTCTCCTCACATGTTCTTTCCCCACAACCCTCATGAAGAACTACTAAGCATCAATGTTTGACACATGCTTACTAGTGAGTGACCTTATCTCATTCCAGAACGCTGAGTTACTTGGGGGATTGCCCCCAAGTCAGGAAACATCTCTAGGCTTGCCAGGAGACTGTCCTGTTCTCAGCGCTTCCTTTTAATGTGATAAGAATCAGTAACTGTCCTTTGCAAGCACGGTATCCAGTCCTCTACAGTGTTTGTTGTACCCAATAGGGAGGTTTTTACCCCTCCTCTTCTCCCTCCAACCCCCACTTCCTGACTTCCAATGTCCTTTACATCCCTTTGTGCCCATCAATTAGTTCCACATTTTATTAGAGTACATGTGGTGTTTGTTTTTTCCACTCCTGAGATACTTCCTCAGGATAAAGGTCTCTAGTTCCATCTGAGTTGCTGCAAATGACATGATTTCATTCCTTTTCGTGGCTCCATGGTATATATACCACATTGTAGTGCTCCGTGGTATATGTACATACCACACTGTCTTAATCCACTCACGAACTGATGGGCACTTAGGTTAATTCCACATCTTTGCACTTCTGAATTGTACTGCAAGAAACATTCGAATGCAGGTATCTCCTTAAAAGATAAAATGACTGCTTTTCCTTTGGGTAAATAACCAGTATTGGGATTGCTGAGTCAAATGGTTAAGTCTACAATTATTTCTTTGAGGAATCTCAATACTGTTTTCCATAGAGGTTGTACTAATTTGTAGTCCCACTAATAGTATATAAGGATTCCTTTCTCTCTGCTTCAAAGCCACAACCTTCACTTTCTGACTTTTTAAAGGCCATCTCACAGAGGTAAGGTGATATACCTCATTGTGGTTTTAATCTGCAATCCCCTCATGATTACTGATACTGAGCATATCTTCATATATTTTGTTGGCTAGTTGTCTTTCTGCTTTAGAAAAACCTCTGTTCATATCTTTTGTCCATTTTCCAACAAGGTTTTTTTTTTTTTTGATTTGAGTTCTTCACAGATTCTGGATATTAGCCCTTTGTCCAATACACAGTTTGCAAATACTATTTTCTCCTGTTCTATAGGTTGTCTATTTACTCTTTCATTCCCTTTGTTGTGCAGGCGACTTTTAATTTATTTAAGTCTCATTAACTTATTTTTGTCATTGCTATATTTGCTTTTGGGGTCTTAGTAATAAAATCTTTGCCCAGGCCAATATCTAGATTTTTTTCCTACATTTTCTTTTATAATTTTTACGGTTTCATGCCTTATATTTAAGTCTTCTATCCATCTGGAATTAATATTTGTATACAGTGAGAGACAAAAGTCCTGTTTCATTCACCTGCATGTGTGGTTATTCAGTTTATCCAGCACCATTCATTGAATAGGGCTTACTTTCCCCTGTATGTTTTGCCTGATTTGTCAAAGATCAGTTGGTTGTAAGTAGGTGGTTTTATATCTGGGTTCTCTATTCTGTTCCATCAGTCTATGTCTCTACTTTCATACCAGTACCATGCTGTTTTGGTTTAGCAAACAAATCAAGTTCTATAGCCTTATAATATAATCTGAAGTCTGGTAACATGATGCCTCCGGATTTGTTCTTTATACTTAAGATAACTTTGTCTATCTGGGCTCTTTTTTGGTTCCAAATAAAGTGTAGAATTAATTTTTCTACACCTGTGAAATGTGATATTGGTATTTTGATGGAGACTGTATTGAATCTGTAAATAATTTGGGGCAGTATGAACATTTTAACAATGTTGATTCTATCACTCCATTAGCATCAATCCTTGTTTTTCAGGGAAATTATTAGGTAAGCCTAGAATATCTTGTCATGCTAGAAAACTGGGGAATGCTCAAAAAATGACAGGCTTTGTCAAAAAGACAAAGGAGCTACCCTAGAGGGGCCAAATTCAAAATAATTTGAGCATCACAAGAATTATGAGGCCACATGCTGTGGCGTATGCTGTCTTTATAAAAAATAAAAAAAATAGCCAGCTATGGTGGCCCACACCTGTAGTCTTGACTATTCTGGAGGCTGAAGTGGGACGATCGCTTAAGCCCAGGAAACCTAGAGGTTATGGTGAGCTCTGATGACACTACTGTACTCCAGCCTGGGTGACAGAGCAAGACCCTGCCTCTAAAATTTAAATAAAAAAAGAATTATGATACTTGAATATAACCCACTGAACAAAAAAGAATCAATTTGTCTACAACAATTAAAAAGGAAGGGGCATAAGTAGATAAGAGAAACCTCTTCTTTATAAAAGAATGCTATCAAATGGTAAAAGGAATGACAGAATTAGAAAATCACGATTTTGCAACCACTAATGTAATAATGATGCATGCAAGGATCTTCAGCCAATACTATAATTACTACAAAGTTAAAGTTAACTTTTAACTAAATGATTAACGTTTGTTGGGGAACAGAGTAATCACTTGACTTCATAGTATCACCCCACAGGTTACTCACCAAAACAAAGTGGATAAAAATGTTTTTCAGGAAATAAAAGGCCAAAAGGTATCTTTATAATAAAACAATTCAGCAATTTTCACCTTAGCCTTAGCAACTGTGTAACAACTTGACATTTTATGTCTTGTCATGTGATGCTCTAAAAAGGATACAATATCACCTATGTAATAACAAAAATATTTAAGCTAAATCTAATCACGACGAAACAATGAGGTAAATTTAGAATATGGAACATCCTGCACAGTTTACCTGGACTCTTCAAAAAATTTCAATGTCATCAAAAAACGTGTGATGACTTTAGTATAACTAAAGATGACTAACATGATATTAACATGAAATGCAAAGTATGAATCTTGATCAAACCCTGGATTTTTAAAGTCATTTTTTTATAATTAGGGAAACTGTATATTAGATTGAATTACTATTAATTACCTTGGGCATATAACATTGCTGTTATATAGAAAAATGTCCTCATTCTTGAGAGGTGATATAGATTGGATGCTTGCCCCCTTCAAATTTCATGTTGAAGTATAATCTCCAATGTTGGAGGTGGGGTCTACTGGGAGGTGTCTGGGTCAGGAGGCGGAGCCTTATGAATAGCTTGGTGCTCTCCCTGCAGTAATGAGTGAGTTCTTGCTCTATTCACTCTACTCCTCCTGAGAGCTGGGTGTTTCAAGGAACCTGGAACTTCCTCCTCTTGCTCCTTCTCTTGCCAGGTGACATGCCTGCTCCCCCTATGCCTTCCAGTTTGACTGGAAACTTCCCGAAGCCCGTACCAGAAGCAGAAGTTAGTGCAATGCTTCTTGTACTTTAACTCTTTACTAATTTTAGTACTGGCTGAAGATCCTTGTATGTGTCATCACTACGTTGGTGGTTGCAAAGTTGTGATTTTCTAATTCTGCCATTCCTTTTACCATTTGATAGTAATTTACAAGTTACTCAGCCTCAAGTATTTCTTCAGAGCAGCACAAAACAGCTAAGACAAGAGGTATGCTAATATATTTAGGTATAACATGTCACAATGTTTGCATCTTAATTCTAAATGGGCTGGGGAAAAAAAGAATGCATGCATCTGAAAAAGAGAAAGATAAAGCAAATGAGTCCAACACAATTTTCCATGAAATACCAAATTATTATATTCTGTATTTTTATTTCACTAAAGGTCTATTAAAATGCAATAATGTACAGAAGTACATCTATATTATACCAAAACATTTGGTTTTAAATGTATAAATAATCACTAGAGAAGTTAAAGAAACTTTTCCTAAATGAACTATGTGGGGAGAGTATTATACATACACAGCTGGAGGAATGTTCACATTGTACTTGTTGACACTCCAGATTGGGCCGTGGGCTTACAGAACACTATTAAAATATCAGAAAATTCAAGAACAAAAGAAAAGCAAAAAAAAAAAAAAAATCCTGTGTATTTGAGTAAAACAACTTACAATGACTACAATGAAGCTTACTTTGCCCAGCATTCTAGCAACCAGGACTCCTCTGAGAGGAGGAGCCGAAAACTGAAACTAGCACTGTTTTCAGTTTGGGGGACAAAATCAATATTCAAAATGATGACCACAGGGATCCCGATAAGACTTCTAAAGTATAAAAGTTAAATATGCTCGGCTTCACTTTCACATAGCATAAGTTGTATAATATTCTATACCTTTAAAACTTGTTATATATATGACAACTTTCATACATATGATAGTTCCCTATTAACTGGGGGAGCAGGCATGTCACCTGCCAAGAGAAGGAGCAAGAGGAGGAAGTTCCAGGTTCCTTGAAACACCCAGCTCTCAGGAGGAGTAGAGTGAATAGAGCAAGAACTCACTCATTACTCATTTGATAACTAGAACTACCTGTTGCTTATTAACAGAGGAAAACAGGATGAAGTAGGGGAGTGGGAACTGGAGCAAAATATAAGTTTTCATGGCAAAAAGTAGACAATTATCACATAGTAACTATTACAAAATACACTTTTCAACAATGATAACAAATAAAAACTAATTTCTAAGTGTAATCTTCAAAATATACATTTTTACTACATTTGTTGTTTTTAAGGATTTAATTGAACAAATTAGTATGGTTACAAAGTGAATCGAGATTAATCAGGTCATCTAAAGAAGACGGAAGCAGATGGGACTTTGCCAATCACAACCCTGTGAGGCTGGTGCTGTTATTATCCTCATATTAAAAATGTGGAAACTGGTCAGGTGCAGCAGCTCAGCCTATAAGAACAGTACTTTGAGAGGCCAAGGTGCAAGGATCAGTCAAGGCCAGGAGGTCAAGACCAACCTCGGCATCATAACAAAACCTTGCCTCAACAAAAAAAATAAAATAAAAAATAGCTGAGTGTGGTGGCATGCACCTGTAGTCTCAGTTACTTGGAAGGCGGAAGTAGGAGGAGTTCAAGGTTGCAGTAAGCTATGATGTTGCCATTGCACTCTAGACTGGGTGACAGAATAAGACCTTCTTTCCAAAAAGATAAAAACAAAAACATTAGTTTTCAAGAAAGCAAATGTTCTACTAGACAACCACTCCAAAAACATTCATGTTGCATATAGTTGACCTTATCTTAAAATCAGAAACTATTCCCATTTTACTTATTTTTGCTTATTTATTTAAGTTTTACTTATTCCAAAAGGAATTTAAAGCAGCTGAAGTCATCCTCACTGTACCCCACCTGGAACCCAGAAACCAACAACCCTGACTGCCAGTTGGTTTGTAACATTCTGATGTACATTTGCCATAGGTAGCCAGGGGTATTAAATGTGATCTTATGCAAAAAGATTACAACTGTAATCTAGCAATTGTGCATATTATGTGCCTGCTTATGTGCACAATTGCTAAAGCTGAAGTGTGTCTATGATTGAAACAGTAGTTGGATGGAAAAATACCTCTCAGCTTTCTCCATCTCTGGAAGAGCTCTGAGAAAGCTCAGAACTTTATCTTACACCTCTCCTCTTAAAATCTGTATCCTCTTCCTTCAAACGTTAGACATAATTAGAACATATATTCTCAGAAAAAAGCTTCAGCTGACTCTTCCAAACAATCAAACTACCACTCCATTTTTTATATAGTTTTCACTGTTAGACTTCTTATAAACATTTTCCATAATTTTGCTGTTAGCCATATGATTGAGATGTCCTTTAGGAAAATCAAGCTGGCATTTCCCAGAGGGAAGTCAGAACTTGATTTTGTGAGTTTCCCTAGAGTTATAAAGCAGTAGGAAAACGGAACAAATAGAGTAACACAAAAACCACAATGATAATTTACTAGCAGAAAGAAACATATGCCCTAAGGTCCCGACAGCCGAATTCTCTAACTAGCTCCTTCTCTCCCTATAGAAAAATCTGTAAGTAGGAAGTCAAATTATAAGCAAATGTTTCCTGGGATAGCCTGGCCATAAGGATTGGACATATTTAACATCTAGCAGCATACTACCTTCTCTGAACAGTCCTGAAAAACACTTCCAAATTCTGTCTCCCTAACTCCCATTTTTCTGTATTTCTATGCTGCCCATCCACCTTCTGCTGTGACAGTCTTTCTTTAGATATGCTAATATCATCTATTAGACTCCATCAAGTCCCACTCTTCCTGCTTTCAACCTGAAAGAGACAGACAATCTTTTAAGATGTCTTCTACAGAAAACCGAGCTCATCTATTATGTGATTTTTATTAAGCCAACTCTGAGTTCGGCTGATGGCACCTACTTAATACCACATACACCCACTCAACCTCACCTGTCACTTTCTAATCACTTTTTCTTGCTTAACCCTTAACTTGAATGTCATTCCTCCCTCTATCCAGTGACCTCTTTTCTTCAGTTCTCATTCTCCTGGATTTCACCACTGCAAGTGATACAACATGCCACCCATTTCTTAAAAATTTCCCCCATCATTGGCTTTAACAGAATTGAGCTCTGTTGGTTCTGCTCATTAATTTTAAATTGCTCTGTAATACCTATGATGGTTAAGAGTCCAGGTCTAGAATCAAACAGATCCAAAACCATGCTTTAACTCCTGACTAGCTATGTGCCATGGAAAAGTTACTTCTCTATAATTTGTCCCTCAACTGTGAAATGGATGTAATGGCATAATTGGCTATTAAGTGCTCAGCATAATAAGCTTACTCTGGCACAAAATGTTAACTATTATCTCTGTGTCCTAATTCTCAGCTTCTAATACTTTATTCTCATTCTACCTTGAAGCATTCACTATCTCAAATAGCTCTGACTATCACTACAATTAAGTATATCCTTCAGTCACTGTTGTAAGACTAAATCTTTCACCATCTTCTTCAGTTATAAAAAAAAAATCACTGTTTGTGTATTTTACCAATATCTAATAATTAATCTTCTGAAAACTGGTTTCATATTTATACTTTCTTAAAACATTAATTTCCCTGGGTTTCTGCAATATCATACTTTCCAGAATGTTCTACTCTAGCCATCTCTTCTTAGACTCCTCTGCCAGCTTATCCTCCTGTACCCAAATTCTGGTGTCCTAAAGGGAAAGTCTAAGGTTTTCTTCAGTTCTCATGCTATCGTCTCTCCTTTGGCAAGCTCATGCTTTGTCATAGCTACAACTGCAAGCTATAAATACATAAATGACTTCCATATTATCTCCAAACCTTTCTCTGAAATTTAGATCCCTATATCTTACTGCCTACCAATATCACCATATAGTGACAATTTGCTTAAATGCAATAGATCCAGAACTGGATTCATGATCTTCCTCCCAATACTAGTTCTTCAGTATTTTGTTGCTAATAAATAGTGCCACCATCCAAGTTGCCTATGGCAGAATTCTAGAAGTCATCCTTAGTAACCTTCTTCTCCCTCCCCCTCCATATTTAATCAAGTCTATAAATACTTCATCTCAAATAACTCTGCTTATCTCCATCCCCACAAATATAATTTCTTATTCCTTCTAAATAGTCTATCTAATCACAAAAATCTACTTTACCTGCATATGATTTATTCTGTCCCACCGTCTTCTCTAGCCAAGCCACGTCTTCTTCTCTCTCAAAACTCCTCTTGAAAACTTTCACTCTAACTCTGGTCATAAGGATTGGACATATTTAACCATCTAGGCAGCATACCACCTTCTCTAAACAGTCCTGAGAAACACTATTTACTGGGAAAAAATTAAGTTACAAATCAGGGCCATGGTTTATTCAGCCAAATAATCTATATTTGACAGTGATACCAATAGAACACATTATGGTTTTCCTCCCATACGTCATCCTATCTCCTGTAATAATGCATTGAACACTGCGTCCGTGAATATATACATGCTATATGCCTTTTACTCATAGGTACATATTCTTCAGCTTTTTCCATTTTATAAGTCTATAAATTTCACACGTTTAACATCAACTATATAAAATTGAACTTCATTTTGAATTTACCTTTTTCAAGTATCAAAGTAATCCTCTCATATTAGTATTCTCACATTTGGTGAACAAACTGATAGTTTACTCTCCTACAGCATTTGTGATTTTTAAAAAATTACAAAAATAAATACATGTGGATCATGCCCTTAGACTCTGCTTAAAGGAAATGGTCCAGCTGTATTTATACTTCTATTCCTAGTTTCCATATCAATGTCTCATAAAAAGAAAGTGGTGATCAACGGAATTAAAAGATTCTGCTTAGGATTGATACCGTAAATGTCATGAATGCAAGAAAAGAAACCAGAACCCCTCAAATATGTTAACTTGGCTTCTTTTGAAGAAAAATTATATTTAGGCTTAAAATAGCATAGGCAGTCTCCTCAGTACAGGTGAGGAGACTAACAGAGCACCTTTCTGCCTGAAATGAAATCAAGCTCTTCGTGAATGGAATTTCTGAACTGCTGCCAGCGGAGAAGTGTGAAGAACCAGAGGACTGCTAAAGACCAGTAAGGAGCAAATAAACGTAGCTCTGATTTTTTAAAAAGCAGAAATAACTCCCAACAATAGTCCAGTATACTTGACATCAATCCTTTTCTAAATTCAGATTATTTATTTAAAATCAGCTTCCAACCACTTAGAAAAGCAAATGGTAAGCATTTATAGAATCAACCTGAGTTATACCAGAATATCACTTCCTGTCTTTTTTTAACAGAGTATGTGTATAGATAAGTCATAGATCGAAAAGAAGCAGTAAAAAGAATGTGGTGGTAGGATTTCAACAAGGTATTTGACCATGTTCTCATTATACCCAAATACAAGAGAAATATTAGATGAATAATAGTACAATTAAGTGGCTAGGTAATTGAACAACCCTAACTAACAAGCGTTCATTAATAAATTCCTATCAACCTGAGGGTATTTCTACCAGCAAAGTTCAGGACTCTGTGGCCTTCTTCTGTTCAGCAATTTTATCAACAACTTGAATGAAGATGTAATGTACTACTGTTGGCATCTACTACGTGGACAGCATAAACCCAGGGGAAATAGCATATATATATATATATATCATGAAAGAGCCAGGATCTAAAAACACAATGATAAGGTGGAAGAATGAGCTAATTCTAATAAATTGAAATTTAATAGGGAAATATATCTAAAAGATCAATCAGTACCATGTATCCAAAAATACATATAACTTCAAGATGGGCAAGCTATGGCTTAATTTCCACATATGTTAAGAAAACAAACAAAAACAGCTCAATGGCTTTCACTGACTGCAAGCTCAGTATGATTTGAAGTAGATATCAGAAAAGCTAATGTGATGCTAACTGCAGCAGCAGTAGTATCTCAAAGTAGTAGTATCTTAATCATGGGAGGTAGCAGTCTGATCAGACCACAACTGGAATGTTTCTAACAGTCACAGTCTTCAAAGGATCATAACCACAGTAGCATATATTCAGAACAGAATGACCAGGATGCTGAACAGCCAAGATACTGGTCCATAAAAGGAAAGGCAGAAGGGAGTGGAGATTTATAAACAAGACAAAACAATGCCGTAAGAGGAAAATGATGGCTATCTTCATTCAATGAACATTAATATCAACCTATTTCAGGAATAACCCTATAAGAACGACTGAGAATACAGATAGAAGATAGTCCATGTCTGCAAGAAATTCGTATATACATTCAGCTGTGTATATATGAAAGTTCAAACAGCCATGATCTAAAAAAGAATTAGATTGCTCTATACAATTTCATAAGACAGAAATAGGACCAATGGAAGAAGTTAGAAAGTAACTGATTTCAACTCCATATAAGGAAGAGTATTTTAAGAGTCAAGGCTAATGAAGACAGAAGCTGTCTGAAAAGGCTGCAGGGTTCCCATCAGTAATGGTGTACTTGGAAGGGATACTGTAGGAGTAAGACAGGAACTAACCTGGACCATCTTTAATCTTGAAACTAGACATCCCCAGGAAACGGACTCACTGGATTCATCCTACTTGTGCGCTTCAGCATCCCAAGTTGCCACAATTGCTACTTCCAACTCTGTTCCCTGTCCCACACTGAAGCAATACTTTATAATTGGAAACAAATCTGAGCACAATAGGAATAATAAGAAATAGGAAGAAACTGAATTATCAGCAGATGGAAAATAAAAATCAATACTGCTCCACATGCCTTGAATTTGTAAAGAAAATGCAAAAATTCTCTATCCTTTAATTCTAAAATTCAATTTAAAAATTCACTTATGTTCAATCATGTAAATAAGCATTTGCTATGTACTGCATCCATGGTTGCAAACCATTTTTTTTCTAACCAACAAAGAAAAAATTTTAACTTAAGATCACTCGGAAAATTTGTGTCCTACATAAGCATTTCAAAACCCTCATTATAAAGTAATGAGGAAAATAACTTTAGACTGTGTTTCTTAAAAGGAATGATTCATCGGGTTGAGAAGGCCAAATACCACACACTAATCAAATTGTGAAATTCTAATTAAATGGCTACTTAAATTTAATCTATTTACGAATCATGGGCATGGTAACATGGAGAAAAGGGCCTAGACCATTTAACTCTGGCTTTTTAAAATTGGTTTTAAAATTATTAAGCCTACTTTTATTATTTTGTAATTTTAAAACAATTTCATGTATTGGTTCTAAACGCTGCATTTGGTATTAAGGGAGTTTGCCCTTTCAAACTGTTAATAATAACTTCTTGGAAGCAATCCCTCACTCTTCAGTGCTTTCTCGATTTATATACAACAAATGGGACACAATTCAATTCCCAAGGGCTCTTTCTTTCAAACAGCGGCCCAAAAAGACAAAAGTGAGAAAGAAAGAGGAGCATCTTCAACCAGCCGCCCTGAAAAAAGGGCTTTCCCCGCCGGTTGTCTTCAACTCTGTGGGCTCTTCTACCAAGTCTCAACACGTTTTGGTCCAGGAAAAAAAAAAAAACTAAAGATAAAGAAAAATAGATTGCAGCTTTCCTGGGACGGCGAGCTCCCCTTTGTAGAAGTGGCTAAAGCCGGGCTCCTCACGGGATTTCATCTTGTTGCCAAGGCAGCGCCAACTCGAGCCGTCCAGCGCGAGGGCAGCTCCGGTGGGCCCGGAGCCCAGGGCGGCCCCAGCCTGCGGCACAGCAGCCCGGCCGAGCCCGGAGCCCCACGGCCGGCCGCGACCCCGGACCGCCGCGAAGGCGGGAAGACGCGGCTCTACTTACAGTGACACCATCCTAGGTGACAGCACCAGTGCAGCTTGAAGCACTTGCCATGGCTGTGCGTGGCACAGATAGAGAGGCCGTCGCACGGCTGGAAGTCAGGTCTGCGGGCGGCGCAACTCCGCGCCAGGGCCTGAGCCTCGTCTAGTTTCTCGCTCTTCCAACCCCGCTCGGGCCCCGCCGCCGCACTCATCTCCTCTCCCTCCGCGCGGAGCCGAGACCAGGAGCCCGGGAGAATCGGCGTCTGGGCGGGCAGGAAGCCGAGCCGGCTGCGGACGCGGGAGGGCGCGGCGCGGGCCGGGAGTCGAGCCAGCGCGCGGCGGTGGCGGCGGGAGCGCGGCGGTCCCAGGCTCTAGGAGAAGCGCCCCGGGCGCAGCGACTGGGCTGGGCCTGCCGCCGCCTCCCTCCCTCCGCCGCGGCGCGCACACGCACGCGCGCACGCGCGCTCAGGCCGGCGGCCGACGTCTCCCTTCTCGCCCGGGCTCCTTACACACAGCCCGCCCGGGAGCGCGGTCGTCGGCGTGGCCTCCAGTCCCAGCGAGTTCCGCCCACACGCTCACACCTTCCACAGAGACAGACCCCGACGGAGGGCCGCTACGAACAGACACACGCCTTGGCTGCTTGGTGTTCGCAGGACACCAGCTTACACATACACTTCCCACACACGCTTCCCTCCAGGGGTCGTCTCGAGAACTGCCACGCGCTCCAGGGACTGCTGTGCACACCGGGTACACGCCCACCCGAGCCTCCCAGTGCGCTGGCCCAGGCGCATCTCAGCGAGGCTTCTCCACACAGCCCGTCCTGCACGCCTCTCACATTTCCCTCGTACACGCCTCCCAGAGTGTCTGGGCTCCGAGACCCGGGGGGGCGGGCGCGCACACGCCCACACGCGCGCGCACTCCCCAGGGCCGGCCTCCTGCTCGCGCGCCGCCACTCTGGAGCCTGTCCCGGGCCAGCGCCCCAGTCCCGCCGCCCGCAGGTCCCTTCCGCGCCCGCCGGCACCAACCTAGGCGCCGGCTTCGGTTGACCCCCACCCCCACTCCCCGGTTGCGCGGGAAAGCAGCCAAGCTGGGTACACAGGTGTGTGTGCGTGTTGTGTGTATGATAATTTGGGATACGTGTGTGTGTGCAGTTGGCTGTGTCAGGTGCCTATACGGGGATGTGGTTGCTGATGCACGCACGTGCGTGGGGGGCGTGGATGTGTATCTAGTGTGGGTGGCATATATGCATATGATGTGGGGGCAGGTATGAATAGTCATATACAGTGTGCGTGTGGCAGTGTGATGCGTTAACTGGCATGTTGAGCGTGTGCATGGCATGTCTGGGTGGAATCAGGAGTGTGTGGTACGTGTGGGTGTGTAGGCACACGATCGACTCGTGTTTCCTGAGGACTCTGCCTTTGCGTGTTAATGCCTGCCCTGGCCAATGGTTGTGACTGACCCTGGTGGTGACTGTGGCTCCTCCACACAGTCTGCTGGCATTCTTCCCTCCTGGGGACAAGTTGCTCCAAATAGATTTTTCCATGCCAGGCTCTGCTACCAAAAATCCACCCCAGGCTGAATTCAGTGAAGAGAAAACAAACCATTTACTCCCAGGGAGCGCTGCTGGGAATTAGTGTTTCCCTGCAACAAGGCCAGAACACAGAAAAGGAGGGGACACTCACTCTAGTGCCAAAAGTTTTTCAGAACACAGGAAAATGCCTGTAATTACCAAGGTTCAGGGAACAGCAAGCCTTTCAGCGCGAATACTGTGTGGGAACATGTTTATGCCCAGGTCCACTTTCTCCTTTACTTTATTCCCTTCCTGCTTTGCTCTGACAAGAGACTCATCATGGTTCTGAAATAACAAAATTCATCCCCAAGCACTGAAAATCCTTGCTGCCATAAGCAATCTTTCATAATTTTCCCTTTTATTTAACCTTGGCTTGAGAAGGGCAATGTAATTTGCATATATCTGACTCTAGTGAAATCTTCATTTAGTCAGGGATTGAGGAGAGATTCACTTTGGCAGCAAAGGTATTTTTAAGAAGGGTCTACGGCGGCGCCTGTGGCTCATGGAGTAGGGCGCTGGCCCCATATACCAAAGGTGCTGGGTTCAAACTCGCCTCCGCCGAACTGCAAAACCAGAAAAATAGCCGGGCATTGTGGCGGGGGCCTATAGTCCCAGCTACTCGGGAGGCTGAGTCAAGAGAATCGCCTAAGCCCAGAAGTTGGAAGTTGCTGTGAGCTGTGGGACGCCATGGCACTCTACTGAGGGCGATAAAGTGAGATTCTGTCTCTACCAAAAAAAAAGGGGTCTAAATCAAAATCACAAAACATGTTTCTCCCATTAACCTAACATTGAAACAGTTGTAAACATAAAACATCATCTCATCAACTTCCTCCCCCACAAAAAAATCCTAAAGAAGTACATCCCTGCCGTAAAATCTATGCATTCCTGCTCTTAATTTCACAGTCTGACCAACCTCAGAATAGCGTGAGTAAAAGGCAGAGAAAACTTAATCAAAGAAATCCATACTCCATTACTACTGCAGGAACCCAACTAAGAACTTTCCAAAGGGGAATTTCTAACAGTTCAACCCTATTTTTCTCTTCCCCCAACTTATAAACTTATATCACTTTTAAGATTAAAAAAATCTTAAAAGATTGTGATGTTCTTTCTGACTCTTCTTGAAGAGATGCTTGCTCTGATAAAGTAACTCTAATACTGTCCATATCATAGAAGGCCTTATAACAGAATCTTTTCAGTATTTCAGTAACTAATACTTGAACAGGATCCTTCTGTGGCTTTCACTCTAGAGTGAACCACGTCATAAGATTCCACTATGTATGAAACATACCATGTCAGCCAGGGAAAAATGAGCATAAGAAAGAATGCAATATAGCTCTTCACCCAGGAAGCAAAGTAAATTACCCAAATACCCCATTTTATGTTAGCCACGTTATTTGAGGCTAAGATTCCTTTACATTTTTCAATACCATGAAACTCATTTTATCCCCTTGCCCTAAAGATTTGATTAACTTCTAGGGAGCAGGAGGAGGTAAGTGCTGCGAGCTCTCAAACATATACAGTATACACAGCTTTTAGGATGTGCTATTGGGATTTTTTTTTTTTTAAGTATTACAGGGTTACAAAGATTTTTGGTTATCCAGGTCATTACGAATGTTTTGAGATACACAAAATTTAAGCAACATAAAATCTGTACAAGTGGAACCAAATGAAGACCCCCTAGCAACACCAACATTCGTAAGCCCCGCAGGTTGAAACTTGCCTGGATGAACCAGAAAGGACACTGTCAACTGTGTTGGAAGCGAAATAATGGGCCACAGTCTGTCTCAAAGCTTTTGTAGTGACCCATGTACATGGATCACTTTTACAATGCTTGAGGCATCATTCTATAATTTTTAATAGTTTTATTATGAAAATTTCCAACATCTATAGAAGTAAAGGGACTTGTATAATGAATCCTCATGTACCCATCACCTGATTTCAATAATTATTAACTCATCTAGAAACTCTTGTTTCAGCTATAGCTCCACCCACTCCAGACCCCTTCCCTGACACTGGATTATTTTGAAGCAAATCTCAGACACATCAGATAGTTTCATTCATAAGTGTTTTGGTATGTATCTCTAAAGGAACTTTTAAAAAACTGTAACCCATAATACCATTATCTCATAATAGTATACATTTTGATCATAAATACAAACTTGCCCCATAGCCGTTGACCCCCCTCTACACCTCCCCTTTAAGAATGCCACTCCCTCCACCTGGACTTTTCCCCTTTCCCCCTCTTTCTCCTTTGCCTACATTTTTGCCTTAAGTGCCACTTCCTCAAAGAAGCTTTCTCTGACCAGTCCATACTATGTTATACACACTCTCCCTTCACATCACTTATCCCAATTTTCAACAAATAAGTAAAGAAGATTATTGAATCAATGTCTTTCTCTGTCCTCCTCTCCTAACACAAACTATGCTTCTTGAGGGCAGGAATATGGCCTCTGTCTTACTCACTAGTACTTAGCACAGACAATAAATAATTGTTGAGGTAGTGAAAATAATTCCATCTCAGACTCCAAAAGGCTAGAATAAGTTTATCTTTGGTAAATTATTTGCAAACATGTAAATGATTACTTTTCACATAACCACACTCTTGCATAGCCCTCTTCCACACTGGTGCTCTGAGCTTAGCTGTGTGTATTAGTTATCTATTGCACTGTGCCAAATTATCCCCAAATTAAAACAACACACAGTCTCTGTGGGTCAGAATCCCACCCTCCATCCTCAGCTTCAAAGGCTCTCAGAAGGCTGACATGAACGTGTGGGTCAGGGCTGCATTCTCATCTAAGGGTTCATTTGGGGAAGGATCTTTCATGTTCACTCACTCATTGCTTATTGGCAAGATTCAGTTCCTTAAGGAGCTGCTCCTCAGTGGCTGTTTGGCCGCTTCATGGGCCTCTTCATAGAACGATTGATGCATGGCAGCTTACTTTATCAGAGCAAGCATCTCTTCAAGAAGAGTCAGAAAGAACATCACAATCTTTTACAACCTAATCTTAGAAGTGATATCCTATCACTTTTTTCATTAGAAAAAAGACCATTGGAAGAAGGTCTCTAGTTCCAGCCCCATACAAGAGCAGGGGATTACCCAGGGCAGGAATACCACAAGGCAGGATTCATTTGATGCCATTTCAAGAGCTGCGTGCTACACCATCTGACTTGCTTCAGCCAATGAGAGAATAGCAAAGATGGTATGATAGAGATTTGCAAAGAGCATGCTTATTGGGATTTGTCCTTTCTTTCTGTGCTTGGAAGCCTGAAATCACCATGTGTATAAGCCTGAGCAGGTCTGCTGGAGGATGAAATGCTCAGTGGAGGAGAATGAAGGTGCCCAAGTGGATGACCAGCCAAGCCCTAGCCAATGGTCTATCAACCACTAGGACTACGAATAAAGCTAGAATAGATCATACTATACCACCAGCTGATCACAGAAGCAAGAGAGAGTCCACAGAGATCTGCTGAGCCTGTCTAGACCAGAACAGCCAGAGGCTGAACCACAGAATCACAACCTACATAAAATGGTGGTTGTTTTATAGTGCTAAGTTTTGGGTGGTTTCGTACATTGCAAAACTGATTGATACATTCCCCAATCCTCTCACATTGTAGACAAAGTAACTGAGGATTCAAGAGACTAAGTAACTCACTCAATGTCACAGTGCAGCAGATATGGTAGTAAAAGTTCTATAGGACCTGGCATCAGAACAATACAAATGTTTCAAGTCTAAGCTCTATCATTTCCTGGCTCAGAAACCTTGGTAAATCCTGTATACCTTCTGGGCTTCTGTTTCTTTATCAACAACAAATCCCAGGTTTTCTGACCCATCTCTTAATACTCAAAGCTATGACTTGTCTACTTGGTTATAAAGCTAGAGTTAGAATCCTTTTGGTTCAGATGTCCTTCGTGAATAGTCAGATATCCTCTATTTTATTACACATATTTGTCTAATGTGAATAAGAGTTATGTCTGTGCACACCAACCATTCTGAATATTTTGATAAATCGAGTCATTACAATCCAGTTACTTTTTTGTTGCTTGATTGAACCAAGCAACTAATTCTACCATGGCTATAAATAACCTGCTAGTAATTGGTCAATTTGTCATATTAAAGCAATTAGAATGATGAAGTGGATGGAGAAGCTTCCAAATGAGGTGCAACTAAATTAAGAGTCTTTTGTGGGTGGGGAGGATGCCTCTTTGGCATTGCTCCCAGCATAGTCAGACCCTCATCCTCCCCTCTATTGTAAAGGAAAGAATCACAGCTTTGGAATCAGACAGAACAGAATCGAAGCTTAGCTTCACTACCACTGCTGGGCCATTTTTGCCAAGTTATTTAGCCTTACCTCTCTCTCTCTCTTTTTTTTTTTTTCTTTTTGAGGCAGAGCCTCAAGCTGTTGCCCTGGGTAGAGTGCCGTGGCATCACAGCTCACAGCAACCTCCAACTCCTGGGCTTTAGCTATTCTCCTGCCTCTGCCTCCCAAGTAGCTAGGACTACAGGTGCCTGCCACAACGCTCAGCCAGTTTTTGGTTGCAGCTGTCATTGTTGTTTGGCGGGCCTGGGCTGGATTCTAACCCGCCAGCTCAAGTGTATGTGGCTGGCGCCTTAGCTGCTTGAGCCACAGGCGCTGAGCCTAGCCTTGTCTCTTAAATGAGAATTATAATTCCTACCTCATTCACTTTCTGTGAACACTAAATACAGTAATATGTGTTCTGAGCCAAGCCCAGTCTCTAGCATGTTGCTCAGTAAATATTAATTCCTCTCTTCCCAGCCCTTCTGAATGTTCCCATGTCCATAGACTCTTTGCTCCATTCCTTCTCTCACAATGCTGAAAAGAGATCTCTCAAAAGCATAAATATGATCACATCACACCTGGATTTAAAAAACCTTTTGATATAGCCAGATACAAATGGCCCATGCTTGTAATCATAGTACTTTGGGAGGCCACGGCAGGAGGATCACTTGAGGCCAGGAGTTCAAGAACAGCCTTAGCAACACTGCAAGATCCCATCTCCGTAGAAAACATCAAAAATTAGCTGGATGGGTGAACCTCGCTAAATGCAGAATACAAATGTCTTCAGATAATAATGGAGAAATTGCCAGGAAGGCTATGTTAACCAGTTTGATGAAAATAATTAAGATTGTATATGAAACCAGCACATTGTATCCCTTGATTGCACTATTGTCCACAGCTATGATTTAATGATAAAGATAATTAAAAAAAAATTAGCTGGATGTGGCAGCATGTGCCCATAGTCCTACCTCCTCAGGACAATGTGGGAGGAGGGTCACTTGAGCTCATGTGTTTGAGGTCACAGTGAGCAATGAGGATGGCACTGCATTGCAGCCCAGGCAGTGAGTGAGATTCTGTCTCAAAAAACCCAAAGAAACAACACACACACGCACGCACGCACGCACACACACACACCCTTTGATGCTTCTGACTGCCTATTGGAAAAATGAAGGTCCTTTGTAGGATACAGGAAGCACTCCCAACCTCCTCTCCAGCTATTCTTCCCTTCACCTCCAAATCTGCAACCTCCCTGGATTACTGTTTTGTTTCCCGATGTGTAGTATCCTCTCTTGCCTGCATCTGTGCCGTCCTTCATTCTGTTCTCTTTTCCTTGCATTGCCCAAACCCCTTTATGCATGGGAAATACTACCTTTCCTAGAAGTTTTAGCTAAATGCTACACGAAACCTTTTCCTAGTTCAGTCTCCCCTAAGTCCTTCAGGACTCTCTGTGCCTACCACTTGCTACCTCAAGTAGTGGAGCTGACACTGTGTAGTCCCAGTGCCTAGCATTGCATTGGGTGCATAGAAGACACCCAACAAATAATTTTGAATGGACATATTAAAAGATTTATGACCAGGCCAGCATGGTGACTCATACCTGTAATCCTAGCACTCTAGGAGGCCAAAGCAGGTGAATCACTTGAGCTCAGGAATTTAAAACCAGCCTAAGCAAGATGGAGATCCTGTCTCTACTAAAAATACAAAAAGTAGCAGGGCCTGGTGACCTATGCCTGTAGCCCCAGCTACTTGGGAGGCTGAGGAAAGGGATTGCTTGAGCCCCAGAGTTTGAGGTTGCTGTGAGCTATGACACAATGGCACTCTAGCCTGGGGCAATAGAGTGAAACTTTGTCTCAGAAAAAAAAAAGATGTATGACTGAAAATTCACAAATAGCAGGGAAAGGCAAAGCGTCCTTTTTTCAAATCTTAGACCCTTAGAATGAAGAGATAGCCTTGAAGCCTTTGAAGTTAAAAAGCAGCCTAACTTTAAAACCTGACTTATAATCACACCGAATGTCTTAACTCTGTAGGCAACCCAGGCCATAACCAGTACAGACTCAAAGAGGAATTTTACAACACATTGCAAGAATGGCAGGTCCACTATAGAAAAACAGTCACGCCCCTCCCTAACCAGGAAAGGCAAAGTAGAAAGTCAGATGAACCCTGAGCCAGTCCAACACAGCATTTTTTGTATATTTTAAGTGGTAGAAGTGGTCGATATTTGTGGATCACCTTAATATAATTTTTTAAGCTCGCCATTCTATTCCTCGGCTGCTCTTTGAAAGAGACACAGCCATTTTGTGTCAATTTGTGTTATCAAGTAGAGAAATATTTTTATCCATAAAATAAAATTTTTAGTGGAAAAATAAGCTTCTAGAGTGGGTTTTAAACATAGAAGAGAAGGGTAAAAAGGGCCAGTCATTAACCTGCCAAGCACTCTGACCTCTGTGGGCTTCAGTAAACACCCTGGGCATTCACGCTCATCTGGACCAGTAAGCACAAAGCTTCTCCTGAGTGATGCAGTGTGGCACTGAGAGAGGCAGGACCAGGTCGATCACACGCTCCACACACACGACTCATTCTTTATGCTCTGACAGTCCACACCTACTTCTGGAACCAACGAACCTCTCATAATTTGGAAATTAGAACAGTCTGGCTTCTTTTAATGGTAGAGTAACACACATTCCACCATTTTCGTTTTTTAAAAAGGACTTTTTATCTTGATGATTAGCAATGAAAATAATTCAACTTTGGTTCATCGCAGCAAGTAGCTAAAGGCTAAAATGACAGCGGAGAACAATCTGGAACACAGTAACTGGTTCATGGATTATAAATGAGCCTGCTTGAGGTACCATGTGCCACCCGTGAAGATGCAAGGCTGCAGTCAGCACTCCCACCACATCCAGGGCCCCAAGCATTCAAGTGGTGTCCAGCTCACAGTGCCGGGTTCATTTATCCATTTCACAAACGGCTATAGAGGGTCTTCTGTGTGCCAGGTCCTGTGCTGAATACTAGAGACAATTTAGAGGGGAAACATAAACCAACCATAAGAAAATAAAAGGTAATGGCTTTGATTGAGAGGTTTAAACAAAGCACAATAGGAGAGTAAAGGAGAAACACATGTCTTCCTGGAGCCATCGAAAAACATTTCCCAGAATGGATGAGTTAGCACTGGTGATGCAGGTAAGATGGGGCTGAGTTCTATGGGAGGGCGAACAGCATGCCTGGTGGTAAGAAAGGCAGAGGCTGTTCTGTCTTGCTTTAAAGTAACCTGGACCTGAAGGAGTAATCAGTCAAGAGGTGGAATTGGTAGGCAAGGGCCCATGAAAAGCCAAGCAGGGTCTAGATTTAGCCCTCTAAGTCTGGAGTTTTTATGCATCTTTCAGCTAAGAACACTTTGTTCAATGGAAATACCAGAAAACATGAATGAAACAGATTTGTAAAGTCCAGCTGCCCCACTTGAGGCTGATGTATGTTGGTAGGGAATGCTAGAGCCCCATTTGTTTGTAATCCCCACCACACCAGAGCAAAAGCCCTGCTCCAGGAGGTGGGAGATTATGGCAGGCAGCCTCTAAAATGCACCCCCGGCAGTCACCGCCTCCTGATATTCATGCTTTTGTGTCAGTCCCCTCCGTTGTGGACTGGACTAATGTCTCCAGTGATGGGAGCTGCTCTGAAGTTGAGGTTACAGGGTGGCACCTTTGGCTCAGTGAGTAGAGCGCCGGACCCATATACTGAGGGTGGTGGGTTCAAACCTGGCCCCAGCCAAACTGCAACAAAAAAATAGCCAGGCATTGTCGCGGGCGCCTGTGGTCCCAGCTACTCGGGAGGCTGAGGCAGGAGAAATGCCTAAGCACGAGAGGTTGCAGTGAGTAGTGAGGCCACGGCACTCTACTGAGGGCAATGAAGTGAGTCTCTGTCTCTAAAAAAAAAGAAAAAAAAGATGAGGTTACAAAGAACGTGACTTTGTTGGCCTCTCCCTCTCTTTCAGAGACATCATTCTGGGGGAAGCCAACTGCCATGATCTGAATGGCCCTATGGAGAGTCCCACATGGTGAGGAACTGACCTCTCTGGCCAACAGTTAGTGAAGGCCTGAGGCCTGCCTTTCTTCAGCTGTAGAAGAGGCTAATAATTCCAATTTTTATTAGAGCTGTCGTGATTAAATGAGACAATGATTGTTAAATGCCAAGAATAGTTTCTGGCACAGAATAGGTGCTTGAGAAGTGGCAGCTAACATTATAATAGTGAAATAACTAAAGGCCATTCTCTCATGTTAAAGGAGATGGTACCCCAGCACGGAGTGAACATCCTTGTCACTCTCTTCAGGGAGCAGGAGAGGCATGCTGGAGCAGCGCCCACGCCAGAACTCTCAGTACTCGGTGTCCGAGGAGAGTGCGCATGTGTATGTGCTTCTATCTTTTGGTTGTGGGTACATCAAGTGATGGGAAGTGTAACATCAGGAGGCACATGGCATAATAAGAGGCTACAAGAATAGAAGTCATAGTACATCCAGGCCTCCAGGAAGTGGGGTTGGCTCCAAGGCAGCCCTGGAACTGAAGACAACAGAAGTTAATAGAGCTTCATGGTGTGCTCCAGAAATGTGATTTCGCTGTTATCCATGTGGTGGTGCCTTATTCACCAACACACTGATTCTTCCTATTTTGTCTTTTTGTTTGTTTTTTAGCTTCTCCTTATTCACAGTATCTGCTTCCCTGCTTCCTTTTGCTTTGACCTTAAAATCCTAACTCTACCTATTCTTTTCCACTGTTGATCCTTTCTAATTCATTTCTTGATATGACTTACTTCTTCCTTTTCCCTCCCAGTTTAAATGCCTAAGAGTGAGAATTTGTTTCAACCATCATCTTAACAGTCATCTGCAGTTGAAGGAAAAGGAAGGAAATCACATGATGTAAATAAAGGCCACCTAAACTGCAACTTTAGCCTGAGATATGGGTGGACAATTTCCCATAGAAGGGCTGCTGGCAAAGGGATGTCCTTATAGTGCCCATGTGAGTGTGCATCCAGTGGAGGGTGGGAAGGTCTGGGCACAAAAAAAATAAGATACTATTATTTTAAAAGTCAGTGTGAAATTATTTGTAGGAAGATGACATACATCCAGAATAAAACCAGAAGCTTCTTCTAAGAGTCCCTCTCCCTTCCACCATAGCCTCAGGTACAAAGAACTATTAGTGCAGTTAGCTCCAAACACAATGTCAATGATGGCTGCATTAGGTTCTTTATATAGCTATATATAGATAGCTATATATTTATATAGCCCTGGCTTCAAAGAGCAAGGATGAGGCTTGTTCTCTTTCTCTGCTACTCACGCCTACTCAGCCTGGGTATATACCTGTGTGGGATTTGGAGGTACTATTGTTACTCCAGTCCAGAGCAGGACCAGTGCACCTGGATGAAATACGGGCAGAACCAAAGCTGCTGCTTCCTCACTGGCTTCTAGAGTTTCCTCTCTACTCCATGGAAAGAGCTGTTGAGTGATTATTGGGAGGCACAGAGCTGGGGACTACCCATCCTCCTCACTTCTCCCATGAGTATCTAAATGCATATGTTCCTTCCAAAGCTGAAGGTGTAAATAGCTTCGAAAGTGACTGAGAGAAGAGATTTGTGGATTCATAGACTAACAAGATTGGTTAAGTAAACTGCCCCTTTTATTATTTAGGAAAATGGAATCACAGGAAGTTGACAAGGTTATTTGCCCAAGGCGATAAAACTACACATTTCGCTATCTGTTCCCCAGGAAGAAGGAAAGAGAGTCCACGTTTAGTGATTCCAAGGCCAGCATAAGACTCCCTTATGCTTTTATGCATTTTAAACCTTGCCCATTGTTGGTTATTACTGAGATGTTTTGCCTCTATGCTATTAGAGTCAAGGGCCCAGCAGCATCCTAATCCTGCTTGCCACTCCCCTCTCCCTTTCCCACTAGGCTAAAAGGAAGCTAAGCATAATGAATAATCATAGATTGTGAAACAGATACTATGCACCTCTTTATTAAGATGGCCTACACACCCATACCCAATGTAAACTCTTTGTTGGAAAAGGAAGTGAGGTCTTCTACCTCTTAGAATCTTTCTGACCATATACAAAGAAAAGGAAGTCTAAGAAATAAGAAAAGTATATGGTCAGGATTATACAGCAGGCAGTGGCTTACTTGCTCACCTAAATGATGTTAGGGAGGAAGTAGAAGAGAGAAGAAATGAGCTAGGCCTTGGAGGGGTACCAGCCCCCCAAACAAAGCAAGTGACATGGCCTCATGTGCTCCCCAAGGAACGTTGCCCTAAGATGGAAAAAATTCTTTCTCTGTGGACATAACCGGGCTAGTAAGAACAATCGGTTAGATGTTCACAGAAAGGAATGTTTCCAGAGGATTTCGCAGGGTTGAAGCTGGGGGCTGGGCATTTGTGGAGGTTAAGGGAAGAGGTACTGTGTTCTATTCTCCTTTTAGCAAACTGTTAGTTTTCAAGTTTTAGGGAACTAATCGAACAGAACAGACAGCCAGGCGCCGTTGTGGTTAAGCCTTGAGCAAAGTGTTGAGCAAGTGTCCTCAATTTAGATTAACTATATATGTATCCAACAGCATCTGTGCTGAACAAAGAATTTTTGTGGTAGTTTTTGTGATTCATCGTTATTCATTCCTTTTTCTATTTCTATACCTTTATTTGATCAGTGTGTATAAAAACACCCAATAAATGCGGTTTGTCACTGAGTGCCTGAGTGAGCCTCAATCTTCCTTTCATTCATTTTCATTTTTGTGTGCGGTGTTTGCCTCTGTGTCTCCGATCACTTAGTTCCATGGTCAGCAACAGGCCTCACCCACCTAGACCAACCTAGAAATGACACAAGTGCAAGGGAGGAGAAAAGGGGTTTGCACAATACAATGTAGCCTGTATTATTTACCTGGTGTTACATAACAAATCACTCCAAAACTTAATGGTGTACAAGATCATGTATTATGTCTTGCAGTTTCTGTGGGTCAGGAATTCAGACAGGACATATAGCAAATATGGGTTTATTGTTTTTTTCCCCTGCTCTACAATGTCTGGTGTCTCAGCTGGAAGACTCAAGGACTGGGAGCTGGAGCTACCTGAAGGAGCATTCACTCACCTGTCTGGTGGTTTCTGCACATCCACTTCTGGCCTGTTTATGTGGCTTCTTTAAAACACAGAAAGGACCTGAGAGAAAGCCAAGTGAAAGTCATGTTAACTTTTTTTTTTTTTTTGAGACAGTCTTACTTTGTCATCCTCAGTAGAGTACCATGGCGTCATAGCTCACAGTAACCTCCAAATTTTGGGCTCAAGCGATTCTCTTGCCTCCCAAGTAGCTGGGTCTACAGGTGGCCACTACAACGCTTGGCTATTTTTAGAGACAGAGTTTGACTCTTGCCCAGTCTGATCTTGAACTCATGAGCTCAGGCACTCCACCCGCCTCGGCTTCCCAGAGTGCTAGGATTACAGGCGTGAGCCACCGTACCTGGCCTTCATGTTATCTTCTAAGGCCCAGCTTTAGAAATCACGCAGCATGCCTCTACATTCAATTGGTTGGGGCAGTTACAAAGGTGAGCGTAGGTTCACAGGGAGAGAACAGAGACCCCCCTACCCATGATGAAAGCATGTCAGCATCACATCTTAAAATGAGGGTGAGAGATG
Organism: Perodicticus potto; assembly: GCA_963574655.1. Taxonomy (NCBI): domain Eukaryota; kingdom Metazoa; phylum Chordata; class Mammalia; order Primates; family Lorisidae; genus Perodicticus; species Perodicticus potto. The sequence continues at coordinate 35,379 of CAUYRH010061738.1, forward strand.
AGACATTTTGGAAAGTACTGTCTACTGCCTAGTCCAATCAATTTCTTGCACTCTATTCATTCAGATTAAAACTTCTTCTTCATTGAGTAGAGAGCTTGGAAGAAAAATGATCTGAGATAAGCATGGCTGAGAAGAGTGCCTAAAATTTTCTTTTTCTCCTAGAACCACCATGCTTTTTCTACAGATACTCATTGATTTCCTTCTGCTCTCTTTGTAACTGTCTCACCTTGGTCCATAACAAAAATTTCAGTTAACTGTCTCATGTTGATACCAGGATAGGACTACATTGATGAATAAGAGGGTGCTTATATGGGTACTCAAGAAAAACCCCTACCCAATCCACCTCTATCCAAAACAAAACAAAAAGCTAATGCTTCATTTTACTGTGCCTGAAAAATACACATGAAAGTTAAATTTGTCTTAAAACTATATCAAATGCTAAATTCAAACAACATAGAAATGGTATCTTATTGATCATGTATACCTTCACGGAGATTCATTTGGGTTTGAGTTGAGGGAGAAAAGGTGCCAGAGATGGATGGGAGTGGCTGGTAAAGATAAGGAAGAGGTGAGGCGAATGGCAGAAAGAGCTGAAACAGTAATTACCTGGAACATTGCCTGTGTTACAGTTGACCAAGAGCCTGTTCTTGAAAGCAGTTCATGTGGTTTTGCAGCTGTTAACCAACAGTGTCAGCTTAGAGACCATAGACCCTTTACCACCCCTCACTCAGAGACCAACCCTCAATCAAGGTCAAGGCTTTTCTTTTATCCTGCCACTCACCAGAAATGCCTCTGTTCCCTACAGAAGGAACTAAGTAATTTTTACATTCCAATTAAAAAGAATATCAATGATAATGAACACACTAAAATTTGTTAACAGCTTACTAGGTGCCGAGTACTATGTTAAAAGCTCACACCACCTCATATAGTTTTCATGAAAATGATCTATTAGGTAGGTCCTAGTAACCACTCCTATTTTATATATAAGGAAGCTGGAGGCACAAAGAGGTTGAGTAACTTGTCCAAGGCAGCACAGCTAGTAAGGTTTGAAGATAGGATTGTAATCCAAGCAGCCTGACTCCAGAGCCCATGTACTTAAATATCACATTATCATATACTTATTGGAGGAAAAGATCTGAACACTTTTATTAATTAAAAACAATAGGATATAGAACTAAAACTCTACCCAAAATATTTAGCAGTGGAAAAAGCCATAAGTCTAGAATAGGACAAGTGAAATAAGAATATACACACATAAAATGAAGAAAACCAGGTTGGTGTATAGAAAAAGTAAAAGAGAAAAGTTTTTTTTTTTTTTTGCAAAAGACTATTTCAATCAAACAAGAAAGAATATAAATTAATAAAATTAGAAGAACATAGCACTTAGTAGATTTAGTATTTAAAAGAATATTATTCCTATACATATAGATATGGGTAAATTTTGATACTAAATACTGTGGAGAGAGAAGAGAGGGAGAGAAACACAGAGAGAGAGAAACTAAGCACATAGTACACTTCAGAATCAGATAGTCTTTGGCAAGTTCTTTAAAATTCCTACATCTCTATTTCCTTATTGCTAAAATGGGATTTATAATACCTATTTTGAGGGTAGTCTTGAAGAATTACGTAGATAATATTTGAGCCCTGACAATTAAATTCATGGTCTTGCCCCATGCACTTATGTTAGCAGCACTGTACAGAGAACACAGTAAAGTTTCACAACCTTGGTATATCAGCATCTCACAGCTGTGTTTGCAGGGATATGTGGCAGTGTCTTGCTGAGTGGTATTGATTACTATTGTTGTGTGTTTTTATGTGCTATCATGAAAATGTTGGACTTCAATTAGAGTAACAAACAAACATTAAATTTCTTGTTAAACATAGCAAGAGTGGAAGTGAAATCAGGGACATGTTAGTCCAAGTTTATGGGGATAATGCCATGAAGAAAATGGTAGTGTATAAATGATTAAATGTTTTACTGGGGGGAGAGAAAGTGTCACTGATGAAGAAAGGTCAGGGCAGCCAGTAATGAGCAGAACTGACAAAAACATTTGCCAAATTGTGCATCAAAATCATCAGCTGACTGTAAGAAGCATAGTGTACCAAGTAAACATTGTTAGAGTAACAGTTGTGAATATTTTAACTGAAAATCTTGACCAACAACTCATGGCTCTCGCATTACAACAATGCACCAGCTCACATGGCACTGACTATGAGGAAGTTTTTAAATAGTAAACAAATAACTGTATTGGAACACTCTTCCTACTCATCTGATCTGGCACTCAGTGACTTTTTTCTTTATCTGAAGATAAAGGAAATATTGAAAGGAAAACATTTTGATGACATTCAGGACATCAAAATAATATAAAGACAGTGCTGATGACCACTCCGGACAAAGAGTTCCCAAATTGCTTTGAAGGGTGGACTAGGTGCTGACATCAGTGCATAGCTTCCCAAGGGGAGTACTTCAGAGGTAACCATAATGATATTTTGTAATGAGGTATGTAGCCTTTTTCTAGGATGAGTTCCTGAACTTAATTGTCATGCCTCATATGTAAAACATTAAACATAATGCCAGGAACATAGTAAATAGTTCTTGTGATGAGTCAAAGCATTACATATAAACCAAATGGGCTTGGCCCCTGTGGCTCAACGGGCTAAGGCGCCAGCCACATACACCTGAGCTGGCAGGTTTGAATCCAGCCCGGGCCCACCAAACAACAATGATGGCTGCAACCAAAAAATGGCCGGGCATTGTGGCAGGCGCCTGTAGTCCCAGCTGCTTGGGAGGCAGAGGGAAGAGAGTCTCTTGAGCCTAGGAATTGGAGGTTGCTGTGAGCTGTGAGGTTGCTGTGAGCTGTGATGCCACGGCACTCTATCCAGAGTGACAGCTTGAGGCTCTGTCTCAATAAATAAATAAATAAATAAATAAATATAAACCCAATGATCTAGAAATACAGACAGAAAAACATGTTTATCCCAGTGATAGTAAGGAAAAAAATTTCTGATCATTGAAGCATAAAGGGTATTATCATACACAAGATGGATGTTTACAAAATGTAAAAAAAAAAAAAAGACATTCA
>CAUYRH010061740.1:0-14180 GCA_963574655.1 Perodicticus potto
ATGTCATTAAAGTATTTAATTTCTCCATCATAAATAAAACTCAGTTTAGCTGGATACAGGATCCTGGGTTGAGTGTTATTTTGTTCTAAGTGATTAAAAGTCGATGACCACCCTCTTCTAGCTTGAAAGGTTTCAGAAGAGAGATCTGTAGTCATTCTAATATTCTTCCCCTTGTAGGTTATTTATTTATGTATTTATTTATTTATTTTTACATCTGGCTGCTTTCAGAATTTTCTCCTTCATATTAACTTTAGTGAAGTTATTTATGATGTGCCTGGGGGATGTCTTGTTTGGGTTGAGTCGTGCTGGGGTTCTGAAACTGTATGTCATCTGAATTTCAGAATCTCTTGGCATGTCTGGAAAATTATCTTTCATAATCACATGAAGAAGTGCCTCTGTGCCTTGTGAAGCTATTTTGTCACCTTTAGGGAAACCTATAAAGCAAATATTGGTTTTCTTCGAGTTATCCCAGAGCTCCCTGAGAGAATGATTCATTTTTGCTCTCCACTTCTCTTCCTCTTTGAGCATTTGAGAGCGTTCAAAAGCTTTGTCTTTGTTTTTGGAAATCTTTTCTTCTGCCTGATCCATTCTGTTACTGAGAGATTCTACTGTATTTCTCATATTTTGGAAGGCTGCAACTTCTTTTTTCAGTGTGTCTAAATCTTTGGTGATTTTGTCTTTGAATTCATTAAATTCTTGAAACTTTTTTTTTGTTGTTTTGGCAGTTTTTTGGCTGGGGTTGGGTTTGAACCTGCCACTTCTGGCATATGGGGCCTGTGCTCTACTCCTTTGAGCTACAGGCACCACCTTGAGACATCTCTTGAATTATTCCTAGAATTTCTACCTCCAACTTTACTTCCATTTTGTTGATCTTATTTGTCATCCAAATTCTAAATTCAATTTCTGACATCTCAGCCATCTGTTTGTGCATGGGATCCTCTGATTAGCTGGTTTGTCATTCATTGGGGGAGTTGAACTGTTCTGATTATTCATGTTGCCAGAGTTTTTCTGCTGACACCCCCCCATGATTGTTTTTCACTGTTTAGGTAGATGAGCAGGTAAGGTGAAATTGGATTAGAGTCTTCTGGGGTTGTGGTTGACTAGTCCTTCACCCAGGAACTGGGACTGGTGACTGCAGATTTTTCTCTACAATTTTGCAAAGGACCTGTACAGTACTACAGTCTGTGACTACAGAAGCCTGCTTGGTGTAGAGGGGGTACATGGTTGTATTCAGCTGATCTCTGTCCAATCCTAGTGAATCAGTGACTCTGGGTTGCAGTCTCAGCTTTGGAGAAATACAAGCAGCTAGGACATACCATCCCCCATAGGTAATACCTGGAAGAGGAAAATCAAACCTTCCCACTACAACAAAACCAGGCTATCACCGTGGAAGGTCTTCGAGTGATTTGTCCTGTTCAAGAGTTCCAAACTAATTGTTCCAAACTGCACCCACCCTTTAGTTGGAAAGTTCAAAATGTCTCCAGCAACTAGTTATTAGGAATCTCCTGGTAGCTCAAATGTGGCTTGATCACCTCTGGTGCTCTGAGGAGTCAGAAAGGCTCATTCAGTGGAAGGTTTGGAGCAAGGGGGTTGATGCTTCTTTCCCCACCTTGCTCACCCTTCACCACCAGACTCTGGTAACCCCAGTCTCTGGTAGCCCCATTGGCAGTCTCTGTTAACCCAGTCTCTGTGGTCCAATTCTGTCCAATAAGCAAATGTGCCAGGGCTATGTGCCTGCCAGAGTCAAAGTAAGGTCACTTCCTCCTCCTCATGGTACCACCCTCTGCCAACTTCCAGTAGGGGACTCTAAAGCCTGCCTGGCTCAGGCACTCAATGGCATCAGTAGAAAGTTCCACCTGAGCTCAATCTAAACCTGAGGATATTGTGACAGTGGAAGAATTTCTCCCTCAGCCACCACACCTTTGTTACCACTGTTCTGTAGCTCTGGTATCCCCATAGGGCAAGGTCTGGTTCCCTCTGGTAGACCACAGAGTTTGGGAGATTACTCTCCAAAATTAGACCCCAGCCAGATCACCCTATTAATGCTGATGTTGGATGGGAGGTGTCTCCACTTGGGTTCGTGAACCTCAGCAGTTCCCGGGTGTCCATCTGTAGTGCAAAGACCCAAGCCTCTGCCTGCTGCAGAGATACACTTTCTCAGGGCTAGGTCAGTCACCTTTCCCTCTACGTCTTTCTGTATTATTACTGGATTCACAGATACAGCACAGTTGCACTGCCTCTCTCTATGAAATGCCTAGTCCTAGCCAGGAAGTGCAGACGTTCTGGTCTCTGTAGCAGGTGTACTGCTAGACTGCCAGGCACGGGGGAAAGGGTAGACTGGAAGTTCAAGGTGGCAAGGAAAATATTTGTTTAAACTTCCTACCAAAGGAATTCCTGGGCTCACCACAGGGGCTCTCTGGAGAAGAAGTCCCCACTTCTAGCAATTCCCTCTGAAATTTGTTTCCTTGGAGTCAAAGCTTGCCTCAGCAGGGAAGACATGCAAATAAGTATCTCTTCTCTCAGCTCAGCTCCCCTCCTTTGGCTTTGTTGGGTTCTTTCTGGCCATTATCTCTCTCTCTGGACTGGAGCTTCTGTTGAAGGCTGGCTCTAGTCAGCCATCATCCCTCCTTCCCCCTTGATCTTGTTGAATGTGAAAATTGGAGTTAGGGAAAGTAGCCAACCCGAGGTTTAGCAAAACACAAAACACGTTGAAACCATACGAGCAAATAAACAGACAAAAAGGGTACCAGACACACAAGCACACATGCATGGACAATCAGAAACATCTGGAAATACAGACAAAAACCTATAACAAAAAGATGGTAATCAAAAAAAGAAAGAAACAAAAAAAAAACCTAAAAATCTGATGTAAGCACTCTCAGCAGCCATAAGAAGGGAAGAAGAGGGAGAGAAAAAAAAGTATTAATAAAAATAATAATAATAATAAATTAATTAATTAAAATAAAATTAACAAGGATAAAACAAGAGAAGAAAAAAAAAGAAAAAAGGCACCAACCACCAAAATATCATTCATATATATGTACATATGGCATAGGGGTCAACTTTAGGAAGAATATATTTATATTGCAATATACTTTCTGGACCCCAAATGGTGCTGTGAGTGGTTCCCAGGTTTATACCTGATTCACGTTTTACTTTGTTACATGGTTACCACAGTACCTGGCCTGTAGAAGGAGGTGCCTGTGATGGGTGCCATTTCTGAAATTTCAAAATATGTACGTTTTCTAACTGAATGCCTAACTTCTGCCATCCTGCTCCAGACAGCACCCCTATCTGACCTCCAAATTCGGTGCAGGAATCCACGCTTCACTAATCCTTCCACTCGGTTCCAAGCTTCCCTGTGAACTAGGAATTGCAATGTTCTGTGTGGCAGTGGCTGGCCACCCTGACGCTTGTAGCCTCAGCAGCAGCGTGGAGACTTTTCCGTCGGTTTCAGCAGCTGGGGGTAACAGTTTTGAGACCAGCGATCTGCCAGTTTGCTGCACACCCCGCCCCTGGAACTGCCAGTCTACACCAATATTCCCCGCCAGGAATCGTCAAGTCCATTCATTCACACCTGCTGTTCTGGGAAAAGGTGCCCATGGTGGGTCGCCATTTCCAACATTTCAAAATGTGTCTGTTCCTAGATGGAGGGGTCCTTTCCCCTTAATTTTCTATCAGGCTGCCTGGTCCCCTGCCCCTTGCAAAGGGCATGCCTTTCTGGTCTCTAAATTCCTCTCAGGAGTCCACACTTCACCAAACTTTCCACAAAACACCTAGTTTCCCCAGGAACTGGAAACTGCAGTCCTCCATGAGGGAGGGGCTAGTTGCTGCTGCCTCCCGCTGCCTGCAGCTGCTGGCACCACTTAAACAGTGGCACGGAAATTTCTCTAGCAGATTCCGTGACCCTGTGTTACACTTTAAGTCCACCAGACCACCATTTCTTTGTACACCCCTAGGTGCCTGTCCACACCAACACTACCCATGGGGAAGGGTCCAGCCCTCTCTCTTTCACCTGAAGATTTTGGAGAGTTGCGCTAAACATCCATTCTGTCCATCATCATTGACCACCCTCCAGCTAAACTAATTTATACTAAGGTATTAGTGACTAATTAGACATTTTGGCAGGGATAATAGCTTGCAGTCAAAACTAAAGTTACAAGGTTTGGGCTGAACAAGAGAGAGCCGGAAAAGAATGAAGGAAAGGTCACAGAAAGGCAAAAACAAACACTTCCTCCTTCCTGCATTAACTAAAGTATAGTTTGATCATGCATCTCTCACAGCATGGCAATTCCTAGACTCTCCATCTCTGTTATACTAGCCCAGTCAAAGAGAGCTGACAACAAATATTTGGATTCTGGAAAAACACATGGCATGGTACTGAGTAGTAGAAATTAAGCTATATATCTGCCTATGCTACTTTGGCTGTGTTTAACAACTTTGATATGCATGTAAAATATATGCTTTGTCATTTGTTAAACTATTGCTGTAGATTCATCTAGTGGCAGAGCAATAACAAAGAGAAAGACCAAAAAGCAATAAAAGGATATCGACAAAGAATTGTTGGAAGGAAGATAGCAAGTACCACCAACTAGCAACACATACCCTTATTGTTATTCCAGACAGTAACCAGTGTTCTGGGTGGATTAAGGAAGCAATAAATATTGAGGACAGGTTCCCATGAATCTAACCACCCTATTCCTTTACCAACTTATACTTTTCTTTACACAATTCAAGAGGGTAGCAGAAACTTTAATAAAACTCAAATCAATAGCTGTTTCTTATTCTCCTCCTCATATGTCACATCTCATTTCTCTCCCTTTATATACTTTCAGGAAGACTTACAACATTGGAAGAATATTTTTCAATTGTTCAGTTATAAGGTAATGTTGGAAAACATGTACTTTTTGAGGCATATACACTTGAATTCAAATCTATGATCCAACACCTACTTCCAGCTTCCTGAGATTCATTAAGCCTCAGTTTTCTTATCTGTAAACTATCTTTTTCATATCGTGGCAGATGGTAGATAGACGCTAACCAATTCTATATCATCTACATGACTATAAAGGAAACTATATTTTCCAGTATCCCTTGAAATTTATATATGCCATATCTAATACTGGCTATAAAATTACCCATGTAATCTTCCATGCTCTCATTCTTGGCTTGCTGGCCAGTGGAAAGCAAAAGTTCTAGCACAGAATTTTGAGCAGGCCTTATATGAAGAAGAATCACTAAAGAGATCCTGAGTCCCTGAGTCACTGCATGGAGGAGAAATCTGTGAAAAGGCACTGGCCAATATCTAAATAGTATATTATGCTGAACAGATTGTGGGATTTATTACAGTAACTGTATTACTTTCCCTGATTAGTGCATACTTGTCTCTATTATTCGATAATATATTAAATGTAAAGCACCTATCATAGTATCTGATGTATAGTAAGGGCTTAACATCTGTTGCAATAGTATATGTGTATCCTGATATACTATATAGACCAGCAAGAAAACAAGTTAATCCAAAATTGTGTTTATTGGGCATGGAGAATGAAACTACATCTGTTAGTTCTTTCCTGTTTCTTATAATTTTTTATGCTTTTCACTGAAATATCTAGAGATTTTTATATATAAATTATTTTGTTTTACCTTCATAAATTTATATTTCCACTAATTACATTATATTTTAACCTATTTGATAATTATTTTATTTCCTAACAAATAATTGGTTTGATCTGTTTTTTGGAATTATCTTTTATTTTTATTTTTTGAGACTTTGGAAGAAAAATAATAAGAAGTTAATGGCTCCATACTGATCCTCAGAGTCAAAGCATTCTGTAATAGACATACTCTTATTCAACAATGTGAAAGTTACTTTCTTTGCATTACTATCATTATTATTGCTCAATACTTCGTTGCAGCAATCATCTGATTTCTTTTCTGAATGTATTTATCTTCGTTTGTTCTTTGTGAGGTTTTTGTTTCTAGTAATTACCTTAAACATTGTTATTATTGTTAAATTGCAAGCCTTTTTAATTTTGTGAAGGCAAAAGTGGAAATCTAATAAACACATGTATATGTTAAAATAAAAAAAATAAATAAGAGGAATACTTTGGAAGATAGAGAACAGGGTACTTTTTGTCTGTCTTTTCCTGGATTCCAGAGAAATTTTAATCAACTCTAGGTCAGATCAGGTTTTTACTTGTTTATTTGTTTGTTGTTATCCCTCTTAAGTAGTATCAGTCACAGCTGTATCTAACCCTAGGTTTATCTCCAGCACTTGGGTAGAATTTTCTTTACTAATTACCTTAGATTATTTATATATATAAACACTACCTAGAGTGAATATGTAACTCTAACATTTCATACTACTTTGAATGCAAAAGGTCTTCAAATTTCTCTCAGCCATCAATTACAAGTATTTTAACTTCAGAAATAATTTGCCTTTGTTGAAAGAGTGCTGATGGCACCATTCTTCATAGATATCAGTTATCTTCTTTCATAGACATTTTCCCCTTCTTTCTACAAGGCAGAAGGAGGGCAAAGAAAGCCACCACGTCTACAATACCTCAAAACTAAAAACTTTTCCTCAGCCACTATTTTCCTTTTCTTATCCATAAAACTATCAACACTTTCATTATTTGTGAATGGATAAATTTTCCTATATAGGCAATTCTCTTTGCAGTGTCACACCATCAGCTCTAAGGTCTTAATTGGCAAATGGTCCCAGTGACAGTGTTTTGAAAATCTATATCTGCTCTGCTCTATGAAAAGAATATCTTACTCGACTGAATAAATATGGAAGCAACAGTAAAGATGCTTTCTGATTATATGCTATCACTTCTGATTCTTCAATGCACCACTTATTTATTTTTCCCATTCATAAAAGAGATGCATTAAAACTTGCTCTGACTACCTAACAACAGAGATTCTCAAAGTGTGTTTTCTGAACCCAGCAGCAGCTATACCTGGGGATTTATAGAAGTGAAAGTTCTTAAGCTTCACCTCAGAACTTCTGAATCAGAAGCCAGATAGGGAGGCCAGCAAGCTAGCTGTACTTTAGCAGATACTCTAGGTGATTTTAATACAGGCTAAAGTTTGAAAATTATGATCTTACAAAGGACTATATTGTGAAGATAAGGCATTATACTTACAAGTTGTGGTGGTGATGATAATATCAAATGCTCATTAAATAGTTACTATAGTCCAGACACCTTACTAACCACTTTAAATGGATTAGGTCATTTAATCATTACACGATGAGATATATTATTACTCTCCTACATCAGCACAATGAGAATTATTATTTATTATCATTAGTAGTAGTAGTAGTAGTAGTAGTAGTAGTAGTAGTAGTAGTAGTAGTAGTTCATTACATTACAGATAAGGAAATTTAGAGATGAAGTTAATTGGGGCTCCAAAACAATTATGCATTTAAAGCACATTCCTCTAACCAGTATAATATATACCATGTTGTTCTATGAAATTTCTAAAGATGTTTAATCATTGTCACAAATTGGCATCTGTTATCAGGGAATGGCAGTGTGAAAGCTGTTAGTCTGATTAGGGAGTCTCAACACAGGAGCTGAGTTTCTCAAAAACTGTATATAAATTAGATTTTTATTTCAAAATATTAAGGAGGTACACGTTTTTGTTACATGAATAACTTGTATAATGCTTACGTCAGGGCTTTTATGTGTGTCCATCAGCAGAATAGTGTTCATTGTGCCTAATAGATAAGTTTTTTTTTATAAAGTCATTTGTACATAGATCGTGAATACATTTATGCCATTATGGGATTCAATGTGTTTATTATTTGTACAAATTGGAATGCTTACATCCTACTAATCAATATAGCCTTCACCTCATTTACCCAATTACAGCGTTAAGACATTTGTGTTCTACACCTAATAGATCCAACTTGTACTTGCAATATGCTCCTTAGGCATGGTCCCCCTACTAACCCTCCTTCTATCAACCCACCCACCTCTCCTTTCCTCCTTCATCCTAGGCTATAGTTGTGTTTCATTTTTCATATGCAAGTGTGAGTGATTATAAATTGGTTTCACAGTAGTACTGAGTACATTGGATTATTTTTTCCATTACTGAGATACTTTTCTAAGAAGAATATTTTCCAGCTCCATCCATGTAAACATAAAAGAGGTAAAGTCTTCATTTTTTAATGCTGCATAGTATTCCATGGTAAACATATACCACAATTTATTAATCCATTCATGGGTCGATGGGTACTTGGGCTTCTTCCACGACTTGGCAATTGCGACTTGGCAATAAGTTTTTAACCCCACACCCCATCCCCCATTTTTGTTTTCCAATGTCTTTTACATTTCTTTGTGCCCATTCCTTATTTCCCAATTGTAAAAGAGTACAAGTGGTGTTTGTTTTTCCATTACTGAGATACTCTGCCTAGGATAATGGCCTCTAATTCCATCCAAATTGCTGCAAAAGACATTATTTTATTTCTTTCTATGGATGAATAGTGTTCTATGGTGTGTGTGTGTGTGTGTATCAATCAAATTTTCCTTACCCACTTGTAAATTAATGAGCACTAAGGTTGGTTCCAATGACTGTGAATTGTACTGAAATAAACATTCAAATGCAAGTATCTTTTAATAAAATGATTTATTTTCCTTTGAGTAGATACACAATAGTGGGATTGATGGATCAAATTGTAAGTCTACATTTATTTCTTTGAGAAATAGCCATACTGTTTCCCATAGAGGTTATACTAATTTGCGGTCCCATGAACAGTATATAAGGATTCCTTTCCTATGCATCTACACCAGTATCTATTGTTTTTTGACTTTTTTTAATGGCCATTATGATAGGGGTAAGGTAGTATCTCATTGAGGTTTAATTTGCATTTCCCTGATAATTAGTGATGTTGAGCTTTTTTAAATCTGTTTGTTGGCTATTTGTCTGTCTTCTTTTAAAAATCTTCTGCTCATGTTTTTTGCCTACTTTTTGGTGGGGTTGTTTTATTCTTGCTGATTTGTATTTTTGAATTGAATTTAATCTTCTGCTGACTTTGTTGTAACTCCCTATGTGTTATATTTTTATATTCTTCAGTTAATATAAGTTACTAAGATAACTTTCATTTTTCTACCCATCAAACTTTCTGTCAAACATTTAATTATATATAAATTAATGGAGATATGTTTTATGGAATTTAAGAAACTTTCTATGTTTCTTTAATCAAGTGAAGAAGACTTTTGAAAAGCAATTAATGACTTATTATCAAATATCTGTTGTTCTCATAGCTGAGCATTGATTTATAATACTCTTTGGCTAATTATAAAGTTTGAAAACCACTATTCCAGAACAGGTTAATTTTGCTCATTCTGGCATATCAGAATTGCATAAAAGCCTCTCAGAAATGACGCTTACACTCATACCTTAAGAGTTTGCAAGTCAAATGTATAAGGAAAACAGTTTCTCTCTTTTAAAGGGCTTAGCTTAATGTGACTGAGAGCACATGTGGTGTAAATAAGATGGAATAAGTCAGGCTAGGGCCAGATGGCACAACTGGTCTGGTTGGTTTAGGTCCTGCCTGATCTTCATTCCTGTACCCCATTCTTACTGTTTTATAACTTTAGTTCCCATCCTAAACATCCCCATAGGAGATTAACTTTTTAATTGGAAATATTGTAATAGATTATCACTGAGTTATGCTGATTATTTAAAAAAAAGGTTATTGAGGCCTTTGCTTTGACGTATTATGTATAAAACTGTGATTTTGGAAATAGAAGAACAGAACAGTCTTGAAAAGGCTACTCTCACTGTTCTCTAGAATCATTAGCCTTCTGACAAATAAAGTTTGGTGGACCTATCCCTGTCTCTGCCTATTAGCTGATAGTGACAGGTGCTGGACCCTGTTCATCCAGTAACATGGCTGATGGAGGTTTTGCCTTTCAGAAAGCTAGGAGCCAGATAAATACTCTAAATACTCCAGGAGAAAAAATGTACTTCTATATATATTTTTTGCCTTACTCCTGTCAATACCCTAGATGCCTATGCTGATGTTAGACATTAATTTACAACACTGTGTTTGTATCATAATTACACTGCAAAGGAGCTCTTCCCTTAGGGAAGGTCGTAAAGGTGACAGAGCAAAATGAGGCAGGGCAACAGAGCTCCTGAGAGGATCCATTAATAAAGCAGAGGATAAGCATGAATGCAGCATTATTCTTTTGGAGGAAATGATGAAAAGGTTGACCTCAGTGGAATGGGTGCAATTTGCATAATGCTTCATTTCCTTAGTGCAACTCAAAGGTGGGTAACTGTTACATGAGGCCAGACAGCATTACTGGAAAGATTAATGGGACCAGGGTATCATTACATCCAAATAGAGAAGAGTCATGCCGAGGTCACTGCAAGGTTTATTGACAGAAAGATGTTTCCTCATTGGAATGAGTAACTTATTTCTCAGTCTGACAGAATAAAAGAAACCAATGCACATCACTAAATATTAAGATGTCTGGTAAGCTTCCTTCATGCTAAGCAAGATTTATAAAAACTGACTGGTTTACATCTTTTGGCAAAGACCATCACATGACAACACTTTAAAAAATGGAGAGTTTTTTTTGTCCCTCTTGTATTCACAGAAAGGAAAATTAAAAAAATATATATTTTTGCTTCAGAGTCCTGGATCCAATTCTTTGTGTGAGTAGTATATTGATTGATTGATTGATCAAGATCCTTAATGCAGCTTCAAAATAGCCTCATGGGCTAAGGTGGAAATGAAATAGAGGACTTAAACAGCCTCAAGGAAATACCAATGAAAAGTCAGCCTCTAACAGGGAACAAACCCACAAATATATAAATAGATTTGTATGTAGAGAACACTTTCTGATTATTACACTCCTCTTGATTTGTAACCATATCCTGGCTTAGAATTAAAGTGACAGATAATAATGTCTTTTCTCAACTAAATATAATGGTTCTGAAGTTCAAGATTTGCCAAGCAAAGGAGAAAATGAAAGCTAAAACACAAAAAGTTAGTTTTTTTGTTATGGAGAGAACATGTTAATGGGGGGGAGGTTAGTTTTAATTACCATTTATATATTAACTTTAACGTGAAGGACCAGGAAGAAACACATCTCTTCTGTCTACACCATCTGTCCAAAAACAGCCTACATAACTTCATGTTTCTCTGATTAGATGCCTAAGTTTGAGCTTACAACAGGAGACTGCTGCAGATCACTGCAATACTCAGGAGCACCAACAAGTCAGTCATAACAACTGAGATTCCCTGAATGCAATTTCTAGTCAAAGGACTTTAGCCTCTGAAAGATGACTGATGCAATATTTTATAAATTTTAATTAACCTCAGGATAAGTTCTGGTGAATGTTGTAGTTCAGACTGTAATTAGGATTTTTTTTATAAATAAATCTTCCTGTAAATATTTTGTAGTTTTGATGCTTAATGAAGTAGTAGTGGAACTATCTTGACAATTGGGTTGAGCAGAGTATATGACTCTGAGGGTTTTTTAAAATTTCAGATTAATGTGAGGGTACAAATAAACAAGCCACAATATTTGAATTTGATAAGTAAAATTCCTCTTGTAGCTATGTCTTGCACCCAAAAGGTGTGTCATATACCTCTACATCATGACCATTCAGTGGGATACCCCACTCCTCCCTGTCCCTCCTCATTTACCATCCCCCCCACACTTTAATTGAAATTAGTTTTTCTCCAATGTGGGTGTGAACTACATAATCTACTGGCTTCCTATTAATGTTGAGTACATTGGATATTTGCTTTTCCATTCTTGTCAGACTTTCCTGAGAAGAATGTGTTTCAACTCCATCCATGTTAATACAAAAGATCTGATGTCACCATCTTTTACACTGCTGAATAGTATGCCATGGTGCACATATACCACAGTTTGTTAATCCATTCCTGAATTGACAGGCATTTGGATTGTTTCCACATCTGGCAATTGAAAATTGAGCTGTAATAAACAAGCTAGTGCATATGTCCTTATGATAAAATGATTTTTTTCTTCTGGGTAGATAACTAGCAGTGGGATTATGGAGTCAAATGGGAGATCTAATTTGAATTTCTTGAGGATTCTCCAATGCTTTCTTCCAAAGAGCCCATATTAGTTTGTAGTCTCACCAACAGTGTAAAAGTGTTCCCCTTTCTGCATCCACACCATCATCTGCAAGTTTGGGATTTAGTCATATGGGCTAATCTAACTGGGGTTAGGTGATATCTCAGGATGGTTTTGATTTGCATTTCTCTGATCATTAGGAACAATGAGCATTTTTTCATGTTTGTTAGCCATTCATCTGTCTTCCTCAGAGAAGGTTCTGTTAATGTCTCTAGCCTAGTGATAAATGGGCTTGTTAGCTCTTTTTGTTGTTGTTGTTGGTTTTTTTTTTTTTTTTTGATGATTAATTTGAGTTCTCTATAGATCCTAGTTATCAGACCTTTGCCTGATTTGTAATACACAAATATCTTTTCCCATTCTGAAGGTTGTCTATTTGCTTTGATTGCTGTGTCCTTAGCTGTACAGAAACTTTTAAGGCTAATTAAGTTCCACTTGTTAATTTCTACTGTTGTTGCAATTACCACGGAAGTCTTCTTCATAAACTCTTTCCCCAGGACAACATCTTCCAGAGTTTTTCCCACAACTTCTTCAAAGATTTTTATTGTTCCATATCTTACATTCAAATCTTTTATCAGACTTGAATCAATTTTTGTAAGTGGTGAAAGGTGCGGGTCCAGTTTCAGTCTTTTACCTGTGGTTATACACTTTTCCCAACACCAATTCGTGAATAGGAATTCTTTTCCCCAGTGTATGCTTTTGTTTGACTTATCAAAGATCAGATGGCCATAAGAAATTAGTTTCATCTCTTGGTTTTATATTTAGATCCAAATATCTATGTCTCTATTTTTGTGCCAAACCATGTTATTTTGATCACTGTGGACTTGTAATATACCCTAAAGTCTGTTAGCGTGATGCCTCCAAATTTGTTTTTATTACTAAGAATTGCCTTGGCTATACAGATATTTTCTTCTTGTTCCATAAAAAATGAAGAGCTATTTTTTCCAAATCCTCCAGGTATGATGTTTGCATCTTAAGAAAGATAGAATTGAATCTATAGATGGCTTTGGGAAGTATAGAAAATTTAACAATATTAATTATTCCTAGCCAAGACTATGGTGTACTCTTTCACTTGTTAATGTCTTCTGTTCTTCTTTTCTTGAGGTATCCTAATTCTCTTTCTAGAGGTACTTCACCTCTTTTCTCAGGTATATTCCTAAGTATTTCATTTTATTCGAAGCTACTGTGAAGGGAATCGTGTCCTTGATTTGCTTCTCAACATGGCTGTTATTGGTATATACAAAGGCTTCTGATTTGCGGACATTGATTTTATACTCTGAGACATTAATATATTTCCTGGTTACTACCAGGAGTTTTGTGGTTGAGTGTCTGGGGTTTTCTAAGTATAAGATCATACTTATACTGAAAGGTGCAGGTTCTCCTCTTCCCCCATTTGGATGCCCTTTATATCCTACTCTTGCCTGATTGCATTAGGTAGAACTTGTAGAACAATGTTGAATAATAGCAGTGATAGTGGACATACTTGTCTGGTACCAGTTCTAAGTGGAAAAGCTTTCAGTTTTACTCTTCTCACTTAGAAAGTTTCAGCTGAAAAGTCTGCTTTCACCCTGATGGATTTGCCTCTATAGGTCACTTACTCCTGGCTGATTGCAAAATTTACTCTTTTGTTTTGACTTTGGACAACTTCATTAAGAATGTGTCTTGGGTTTGTGTTGAGATGACCTAGGGTTTAATATCCCTCTAAAAGGATTATTTTGAAATCTTTAGTGAAACCTGGGAAATTTTATTTTATGATATCCTCCAGTAGGGCTTCCATTCCTTTGGTATGATCTCCTTCCAATTCAGGAATCCCTATAAGTCATATGTTTGAACAGTTCATGAAGTCCCATAATCCACTGAGTTTATGTTTTGCTATCTCTCGCTTTTTTTTTTTTTTTTTTTTTTTTTTTGAGACAGAGCCTCAAGCTGTCACCCTGGATAGAGTTCTATCATCACAGTTCACAGCAACCTCCAATTCCTGGGCTCAAGTGAGTCTCTTGCCTCCGCCTCCCAAGTCGCTGGGACTACAGGCACCCGCCACAATGCCCGGCC
>CAUYRH010061741.1:0-16761 GCA_963574655.1 Perodicticus potto
TCCAACACTGGTCTAAAAGTCTGAGTAAAGATTGAAGATAAATTACAACTTATTTCTACAACTAAAAACCAATTAATTTTTATAATTATTTTGTACTGAGGATTGGTATATGTTCTGATTCCATTCATATCTGAAAAAAAAATATCTCTTTGACTTAAAATGAAAGTCAACTTTGGGGTGGCGCCTGTGGTTCAAGGAATAGGGTGTCAGCCCCATATGCCAGGGGTGGTGGGTTCAAAAAGCTGCAAAAGAAGGCTCAGCGCCTGTGGCTCAGCGGGCTAAGGCGCCAGCCACTTACACCTGAGCTGGCGGGTTCGAATCCAGCCCAGGCCCGCCAAACAACAATGACGTCTGCAACCAAAAAAATGGCCGGGCGTTGTGGCGGGCGCCTGTAGTCCCAGCTACTTGGGAGGCAGAGACAAGAGACTCGCTTAAGCCCAGGAATTGGAGGTTGCTGTGAGCTGTGAAGCCACGGCACTCTGTCCAGGGTGACAGCTTGAAGCTCTGTCTCAAAAAAAAAAAAAAAAAAAAAAAGCTGCAAAAGAAAAGAAAAATGAAAGTCAACTTAGCTACCCAGAAAAGCCGAATATCACAAGTTTTCTTTTCCCCTCAAAACTTATGAAGTTCTTTCATCACCCCCATATTTTTAGTACTGAGAACTCTGAAGCCAGTCTGATTTTCTTGTTTTGTTGTTTATCCTGAATTCTTGTCACGTTCTTTCTAAATAATATGAAAACATTTCAAAGGAGACCACTTGGAAGCTGATAACATCCCTGTACTCACCAGGCCTCTGGATATGCAAGTTCAGATCTTGATGCTTTTCCAAAAAATTTTTTTAATTCATTATTAATTATTACATATTTGTATATTTCCATATGCTTCCCTGTCTGTACTGTTGCTCAACATTTTCTTACAAAGTGACTCACTGAGGTTCTGGTAGGGTTTCACTCCCTGGTACTGGCCAGTGGTGCTGTCTATTAGGAGGGAGAGCTGCCAGTTCGCTCCTTGTACCTTTGTTATCTATAGATCCCAAGGACAAAGTTGTAGTTTTAGTAAATGAAATGTATCACTCCATTGCCCCAGACGTAATCTAGGTCTTCCTTTTATTATGTTTTTATTTGTATAAATGTATGGGATACAAGTGTAATTTTGTGGCATGCAGAGACCGCGGAGTGGAGAATTCAGGACACGGAGGGTGTATATCTCCATGGTAACGTGCACGGTGCCCATCCCATCATTCCCGTCATCTCTTCCCTTCCTCTATCCTTCTGAGTCCCAGGTAGGCCATTCTCCACTCCGCATCCGTGTGGACGCATTGGTTAGCCCCCGCTTCTAAAGAAGGACATATGCTTTTTTTTCCTTCTGTGTCAGAATTGTTTCACTTAAAATAACACCCTCCAATTAATGGCACGATGTTGCCAAAGACACGATCTTATTCTTTTTCTTTTTGTTTCATGGATGTATTATACATAGAGGTGAAGTCTGGGCTTTTAGTGTACAGTACACCCAAAGGTAATTTTTCATCACCCTCCTCTGAGTGTCAAATGTCCTTTATGCTCCTCTGTCTGACCATATGCTCCATAGCTGAGCTCCCACTTATAAGTGATATCATGTGGTATCTGGTTTGAGTTACTACACTTAAAAAAATGGCCTCCTGTTCCATCCAAGTTGTTTCAAAAGACATTATTTCACTCTTTTTATAGCTGACTAGTATTCCACAGTGTATATATACCATACTTCCTTTATCCACTCATGAAACAATGGGCACTTATGTTGATTTTATATCTTTGCAACTATGAATTGTGCCGTGATAAGCATGTGATTGCAAGTGTCTTTCTGATATAATGACTCATTTTTTCTAATAGATACTCAGTAGTGGGATTACTAGATCTAATAGTAGATTAAATTTTAGTTGTCTGAGGAATTTCATTGCTGTTCTCCGTAGAGGTTGTACTAATTTACATTCCTACCAACAATGTACAAGCTTTCTCTTTTCACTGCATCTGCACCTTGAAACAGACTATGTTAGCCATTATTTTGCTTCCAAGAAACACAGTCGACAGCATCCATTCTGATTCATCTCTGCAGGTTTCAGCTTGCGTGGCTTGTTAGTGTGGTTGGGGGCGCTTCGTTTTTCCATCCGTGAAGATTTTACATCACTTGGTTTTTGTGTGTCTCAAACCTTTTGCAATGATGTACCCTATTACTTTTTTACTTTTTTAAAATGGCCATTCTAACTGGTGGAAGATAGCAAATCATCATGGTTTTGATTTGCATTTCCCTGAAAATTAGTGACACAGCACTTTTTATTTTTTTTTTTTTTTTTTGCTGTTTGTGCAATTGTTTTCAGAAATGTTTGTTCATGTTATATGTCCACTTTTTAATGAGATTATTTGTTTTGTGTTGTTTTTATTGAGTTGTTTGACTTCTTTATAAAATTTGGATTTTAGTCTTCTGTTGGGTACATAGTGTGCAAATATTTTCCCCCATTCTATAGCTTGTCTGTTCAGTCTATTGAGTATTTCTTTTTCTGTGCAGAAACTTTTTAGTTTAATGGTTCTCATTTGTCTATTTTTTATTCTGTGGCTTGTACTTTTGAGGTGTTACTCGTGAATTCTTTGCCTAGAACAATATCCAGAAGTCTTTTCCTTAGGTTTTCTTCTTATATATTTGTAGGTCTTACATTTGAGTCTTTAATCCATCCTGAGTTTATTTTTTATATATGGGGTCCAGTTTCGTTCTTCTGCATATAGCAATCCAGTTTTCCAAGCACCATTTACTGAAAAGGGTGCCCTTTCTCCAGCATATGTTCTCATTGATTTTGTCAAGAATCAGCTATAAATATGTGGCTTTACTTCTGGATTCTTTATGCTTTTCCATTGTTCTACATGTCTATGTTTACACCAACAACTTGCTGTTTGAGTTACTATAAACTTATAATATAATTTGAAGTCAAGCTTTATTCTTTTGGCTTCGGCTTACTTTGAGTATGCAGGTTATTTTTGGTTCTATGTGGGTTTTTCAAAATTCTCTGAAAAATTATGTTGATGTTTTAATAGGGATTGCATTGAATCTGTAGGTTGCTTTATTATTGTATGATCATTTTAATGATATTAATTCTTCTGACCATTAGTATGAGCATGGACCATTTTTTCCTTTGTTTGTGCTATCTGTAGTACCTTTCATTAATGTTTTGTAGTTTTCCTAGTAAAGATATTTTGCCTACTTGGTTACATATCTTCCTAGGAAGTCTTTTTTTCTTTTTGTAGCTATCTTAAACAGGATTGCCTTCCTCATTTCATTCTCTGTTGCCTTGTTATTGGTGTATAGAAACACTACTGATATTTGTACATTGATTTTGTACCCTGAAACTTTACTTACTGAATTTATCAAGTTTAAGAGGCTTTTTTGGAGGGTCTTTAGGGTTTTCTAGATGTAAAATGTATCATCAGTTAACAGGGATAATCTGACTTCCTCTTTTCCAAATTAGATGCTTTTTTTTCTTTTTCTCTTGCCTGATTGCTCTAGCTCGGACTCCCAGAGCCCCACTTGCACTGCAGCTGAGGAACCCAGACAGGCAGCCCACATCGCGTTATATATCCCAGGGCCACATGATCCTTAGGCAGAGCTTTGAAGGACATCCTGCCTCCAGTTTTATACTGAATAGGAGAGGGAAAAGTGGACCTCCTTCTCTTGTTCTTAGAGTGAATGCTTTTAACTTTTCCCCATTCATTAGGACGTTGGCTGTGGGTGTGTCACATAGACCTTCCTTATTTTGAGCTGTGCTCCTTCTATGCCTAGTTTCTTGCATCTTTTTATCGGGAGGGATTCTGGATTTTATCAAATGCCTTTTCTATAGCTATCGAGATGATTGTATGAATTTCATCCTTAATTCTGCTACTGTGAAGAATCATACTTCCTGATTTGTGTACGTAGAGCTATCTTTGTATCCCTGGTATAAAACCCACGTGATTATGGTGTATTATCCTTTCGATGTGCTATTGGGTTCAGTTTGCCAGTATTTTGTTGAGAATTTTTATGTCTTTGTTCATCAGGTATATTGGTCTGTACTTTTCTTTTTTTGCTGTGTCCTTGTCCCATCTTGGTATCATTGTGACACTGCCTTTGTAGGATGAGTTAGGGAGAAGTCCTTTCTTAATTTTTTTGGAAAAGTTTCCAGATGATTGGGATACCTTAATCTGGTAGAATTTGACTATGAATCCATCTGGTCCTGGACTTTTTTGTTATTGTGGAGAAGTTTTTTTTCTTTTTTATTACTACTTCTATTTTGCTACTTATTATTAGTCTGTCAGAATTTCTATTTCTTCCTGGTTCAACCTTGTTTCCAGGAAGATTTCTCTAGATTTCTTATTTGTTAGCATATAGTTGTTCAAAATTGTTTGCGATGATCTTTGTATTTCTGTGGTGTCAATTGTAATGTCATTTACAATTGAATTTATTTTATTTCTGATTTTATTTGTTCTTTTTCCTAGCAAAAATTTAGCTACAATTTCATCAATTTTATTTATCTTTTCCTAGGACCAACTTTTCATTTCATTGATTCTTTGTTTTTGTTTGTTGGTTGGCTGATTTGTTGGTATCTATTTCGTTTAGTTGTGCTTTAATATTTTTTGCTTCTTTTCTTCTCCTAACTTTGGGTATGATTTACCCTTTTTTTTTTTTTTGAGGCAGAGCCTCAAGCTGTCACCCTGGATAGAGTGCTATGGCATCACAGCTCACAGCAACCTCCAATTCCTGGGCTCAAGTGAGTCTCTTACCTCCGCCTCCCAAGTAGCTGGGACTACAGGTGCTCTCCATAACGCCCGGCCATTTTTTGGTTGCAGCTGTCATTGTTGTTTGGCGGCCAGGGCTGGATTCGAACCCGCCAGCTCAGGTGTATGTGGCTGGCGCCTTAGCCCGTTGAGCCACAGGCGCTGGGCCAAAGGTTCCACCAAGATTTGAACTCGGATTGCTGGATTCAGAGTCCAGAGTGCTAACTATTACACCATGGAACCCCTGGTTTGTCCTTGATTTTCAAATATTTTGAGGTGTGACATTAGATTGTTAACTTTTGTCTGATGTAGGCATTTAATGTTACAAACTTCCCTCTTAGCACTTCTTTCTCTGTATTCTACAGGTTTGGGTACATGGTATTTCCATTTTTATTTATTTCAAAATTAAAGAAATAATTCTGTCAAAATTTCCTTGCTGACAAAATGTTTGTTCGGAGCATGTTCTTTAATTTCCATGTCTTTGGATAGTTTCTGAAGTTCCTCTTGATTGATTTCTAGTTTTATTCTTCTGTGGTCTGAGAAGATACTTGATATATTTTCAGTTTTGTAAAATGTGTTGAGACTTGTTTTGTGGCCTAACATATGATCTATCTTGGAGAGTGTTGCATATGTTGATGAGATGAATGTATATTGTATAGTTGTTGGATAGAGTGTTCTGCATATATAGGTTTTCTTTAATTTCAGACTTCTGTTGGTCATTGTAACGGAAACTAAGAAAGATGAGAGACACGGGGTGGGGAAGGGGGCTCTTAGTACTCTGTTTCCTGTAAGTACAAGTCATACTTTTAATGTACTTTGGTTTTAACTTTAAAAGAGTACCTGATGCATACAATATAAAGTTCATTGAACATTTAGAGGATATTTGGTTAAAATTTTATGTTGTTTAAATTATCAAATCATTTTATCAACATTACTTTGTTAGCATAATAGAGATATTGTAATTAGAACATAAAGCTATTTGGTACTGACCTCCATCACTGAGATTTATAAAATTCAACTGAAATTGACTGAACTAGATAAATAAAGAAATTGATTGAAATTGACTGAACTAGATAAAAAAGAAAAATACAGAGTTTTCATCTGGCATTTGGGATGTATTAGGGGAGGGAGACTTGCTAAAATACAGAAGTATCTTATTCAACCCAGTAATCCATATGTAAACATAGCAAACTTTGTAATTGTCCATATTGGTGTGTGATTTTTAAAAATAAAATATCTAAATTGCTAATGCCTCTGTGGTGAAGTAAGACAAGTACAGTTTACCCCACTAGGTGTTTACAACTGAAAATTTTTGCACAGACTACAAAAGTAACTACTTGAACACCAAAACGTAAACACTGGCAGGAGGATCTGAAGTTAAAGCTTGAAAGAGGCCTCACAGTGGGTAGTGAGTTTCACATTTTTTTCCCTTTATCTCCTTGCTTGGATGTTTACCTGAGCTGCTCCCACGAAAGGCCATGGACTTTAATTCTAGTGTCCCCAGCTGCCGGACAGCACCCACATCACTTTAGCTTCCCAGCATCTATGAATTAGGTTTACTAATTCCCATTTGCCTGAGTCTGATAAGACAGAACAAACTCACACACAAAAGGAATCAGATTTTTACTTACAAATGGTTGGGAAGGGACAAAAGAAGCTTAGTATCCATTATTAGCCAGTCTCCCAGGGCTCAACAAAGTTGCCCAGGTCAAATGGGCTCTCGACTGACCATGCCCCACTTGCACTGCAGCCAGAGGACATGGACAGGCAGGCTGCCCTGGGTTAAATCCCCAGGGGCCACGTGATGCTGGGCCAAGCTTTGACGGACATCCTGCATCAGAGGGGGGAGGAGCAAACAAAAAGAAAGGGGAGAAAACTGGGTAGGCCCAAAACCACCCAGAAAGCTGTCCTGCAGTCTACAACCCACCCAGATATCTCCCTTGGCAAAGCTAGTCCACATGCCCACTGTCTTCCCTGGATCTGGAGGTTTATCTTGCTAGATCAAGTAATACCTTGACTGATACAATCTCTGTGCAACAGCTTTGAGGAAAGGCCAGAAGACATTTTACCAGGCCCAGGAGGTCTACTACACTAGCAGGACAACCAGACCTGCCCACGGCAGGGACCTAGGCCAGGGCACCAGTGATCCAGGTAAATTGTTAAAGGTTCAAGGAAGAATCATTCAGGTGGCCCCACTGTCTTCAGCCAAGGGGGCTGCCTCCAGGTCACCTTTGCTTGTCCCTCTATGACAACTGAGGAGTTTAGCCACAGCAAGTGATGTTGGCAATTACATCCACTCCTCCCAGTTGGGCTAAAAGAAAGCTAAGAGCCATTTTGTTGTCTAAAACAAATTTCCCAAGGGATTTGGAGGATGTCCACTTGTCTGTGAAGGTGGGGGCAGTGGAGGAGGCACTGTCCCCCACTGTCCAGGACAGATGTTACCATTTTGTAATTGTTCAGTGACCCATTCCTGGGTGTGGAGGGATTGGAATCCTCCAGCTAAGTCCCAATGATGCCACAGTTTCATGAGTCAGTTTCCTATACGTAATATGCTATGCATGGAGCTGCTGCCCAAAGGGTGAGCTCTGCTCCAGCTATGTTTTTTTCTCTTTTTGCCATCTAAACACTTCTGGTCTGTGTAATCAAAGCAGCTTAGAGCATCATTGTGCCAGCCCACCAAGGCTTATTAGTTGTAGTTATAACATTGTGCCAGAAAGTTGTAGTTATAACATTGTGCTCCCACACAGTGGGTGCCTAACCCTCACTCAGTGAGACGGGACTCAGGTTCTGCTGGCATGTGCTGTGGCTTCAAGGCACCACTGGCAGGATCAGAAACCTAGCGTGGTCTGTGACAGAATGAGGTCCAGGACAGCAGATCCAATACTTTGTCAAGTTACTTCTGGTGGCCACAGCCTGGAAAAGCCCGAAGAAGGAATAATGCTTCTGGGCTGCTGTTGCCACATCCTTGTGGGAAAACAGATTTACAGGATAGAGCTTTATCCCTCCCAGGACCTCAGCTGTTGCCTACGCATGAAATAAGCTTCATAGAACCAAGCTTGATAGTGACCCAGTCTGTCTGTCCCAGTCTCAAGGCTGCTACCACTATGGGCACCCATTGTCCCTGTGGCTTGGGCCCAACATTTTGGCCTTGCTCACCCAGCAGGAAGGGTGGTTAAATCCTGCACAATTTCAACACATCTGCAAACATCGCTCACTAGCTTGGAAGGATCCAATGTCCCCCGTACCACCCTAGGAACCCTAGCACCCTGGTGTTCCTGGTTCCTGTCCTCCACCTCTGTGAGATCCCATGGAAGGGAGGAACCCAGGGGAAGTGTTACCTCCAAATTGGATTTGGAGAGCCTTGTCTAGGGCACTATAGTGGCCTAAACCACAAACCCAGAGACGTTCACTCAGAAGGAATGAAGAAAAATAATAGCTGAGAACAGTGAGAGTGATTTTGCAGGCACAGTGTGATCAGGCATTTGCGTAGTTCACATCCCGGCATTTCTCAGCACGCACCGCAGTGCTCTGGGTCCCTTGGCTTGGGATGCGCTGTGTAGGCCCCATCCTGCCCCGTTACGTGGGTTATCATTCTGTTCACCAGTCATCTCCATGTCCTTTCTTCACATGCCTGTGCTTGGCTGCTGCGTTGTTCAGTAGCTTCACTGGCCTGAGCATGGCAAGGTGTGTGCAAAGTCTGTTATATCCAGGAGAGTGCACCCACCATTCATTGCTTGGGCAGTGAAGGATGTTCCTTGGTCAGAGTGAAGTCCCATGGAGTGACCTAAATTTCTTTCAAGAGCAGCTGTTGTAGTCCCAGTATCCATGTGAGTGACACATATTTTCCCCAGCTCCACCCCTGGCAGCAAACTAGTGCAATACTCCTTGTTCTCACACAGGTGGCCCTTCAACTGCCCAGTCACTAAGTTGACCTTCTCCTGACCAGACGGTCAGTTGTTGGCACCGTGTGTCAGTGGAAGTGTAGCAGGATATGGTGGTAGGGGCGGCCTGCGTGGCCATGACCACTATGTACCTTGGTCCATTGGTCAGAATTTCCATATCCAGACTCAGTCAAAGATGGCTATCCAGTGGCTGGATGGCCACCGCAGCCCAGCAGGCCCTGTGTGCTTATCATCTGACAGCGCTGTCAGTAATCCCTACCACCCTCCGCAGGCACATCTGGTCCTGCTCTCGTGTGCCCACAGGAAGATCAAAGCGTCCTGCACAGATTTCTCAATTCCATTTGGCAACTTGGCCCTTTTCTATCCCTGCTCACTGGTCAGGCCTGGGCTTGAAGGTGAGCTTTCATTCATAACTGGACTCTTTGAGCCTGTCCAATTTTATGGTTGGGATTTGAGAGCATCGATGAGAAAGGGCATTTCAGGTCACAGAGTCACTTGTGGCACTTCGGCCATTAGATGCTCAGTTTCCATAAGGATCTAACAGCAGACAAGGAGCTGTTATTCTGGGGGCCACCAGGGGCCACCGGGGGCAACTTACTGTCCAAAACCCGAGAGCCTGGTGCACCTCAGTGGCAGCTTCCTCTTAGCCACAGACTAATCAGCATGTGTGCAGGTTGAGGACACCTGTAATCTCATCAGGCTGGCAGGCTATAAAGGTTTGTAAGGCAATATCTAGGACATACCTTATTAAATGACTTCCAAACTCTTCTGCTGTAAAGGGTTCCACTCAAAGTTGGTGGCTTTGTCACCTTGACTAAGGGGACCAAAAGAACACCTAAATAGAATACTTGCTGCCCCCAGTACCCCAAGAGTCCTGTCGTCTATAGAGCCTGCGTTTAGCAGTGGGTGCCTCTGGGCTTATTTGACTGTATCTAAAATATTTGTGGGGGCCTATTGCCCAAGTGGCTTTGGAATTCAGCCTCTGTGCTCCATAGGCCTTTATGACCAGCCAAACTGGCCTGTACCTTAGCACAGGTCAGTGTGTAGCAAGGCCTGTGTTAGCAGAGTAAAAGTCGCTCCCCACTTAGTGTCCAGCACACTTCTGGTGACTAACCCATTGGGGCGAGTAGCTTAGGTGGCAGGCAGGAGTGGCCACCATGTCTCACTGCTATGGCTCCAATTCTTAGCTATGGAAGGCACCCTGTTAGAAGGATGTGATGTTCTCTGCCTCAGGTGGCCAAGATGTCAATGCCTACAATGTGCTCAGCTCTGGGACAGTTAGCAGGTGCCCGCCCAGAAGAACATAGGCACCGTGGGTTAAGATGTTTGTCCCCCAAACTCCTGACATCATCCATTTGATTTCTTTCCGCTTAAAAAATTTCAAAATTTTTTTAAATACTATATTTATTTCAATAGATTAGGGGCGACAATGGTTTTTTGTTACATGGAGGAATCGTATAGTGGTAAATCAGGGGTTTTAATGTACCTGTCACTGCAACTGTGTACATTGACCTTGACAGTTAATTTTTCATCCCTCACTCTCTTCCTGCCTCCGCCCTTCTGAGCCGCCAAACCTGGTTACTCTGTATGACCATGTGTAATCATAGTCTCGCTCCCACTTATACGTTGAGTATGTGCAGTATTTATGTTGGCCCCATTTTAACTGCATCATTCAACCTAAGAAATTTGGGTCTTCACTTGTCCTTTATCAAACAAGCAGGCTGCCTGAGACTTCTCTGGCCTTTCTCCATATCCTTCCTTTAGAAAATTCGTCTCCCTCCCTGTTAAGGCTCACACAACACACGGGTTGGTTCCCTCCCTGGTGCCTTGGGGTCCTTCTGAGTAGTCACTTCCCAGATCTCCAGCCAGGAATAAGCAGTCATGTAAGAGCCCAGCAGCCAGGAGCTTGTGCACTACACTCCTCTCTCTCTGCCTCACGATGCATGCATCCTGCTCTCTCACACCGGGGGCGGGGTGAGAGGGCCTATAAACATCCCCCTTCTTGCCCTTCAGTTCCCAGAAAAACATCTACCTGTGTGTCCAGTTCCTGCAGGCCCGGGCTGGTATGTCCACCCCTGCCTGGGTACCGGTGGGTATTGCCCCCCCTTGTCTTGCCCATGAGCCATGGTGCTGTCAGACCAGACTCTGCCCTTTGTGTCAATTTTGTGAAACAACTTCACTAATTGCCTTTTCTTTGAGTCGGGTAAGACACAGCACATTCATACACACCAAGTTATATGAAGCAGATTTATCATTTACAGACAGGCAACAAGGGACAAATAGAAGGATCTGTGTGAGCCGGTCCTCCAAGCTTCAACAAAGCCGCTGGAGCAAGTGGAGTCTTGTCTGACCATGCCCACCTGTGCTGCAGCTTGGGGACCCAACCAGCAGCGTGCCCTGAGTTATACATGTCATGGAGCACAGAACTGACTGGAAAAGCATTGAAATGCATCTGGCTTCCAGGGGAGGAGGGACACAGCCAAGGATGTCCCAGGTGGTTTACCCCTCACTCAGGATCCCGCACTCCCAGCAGAATCTACAGCTATTTTGAAAATTACAAGCAAGAAAGAGGAGTCCCCATGCTAGGCTAAGGTGACCCACAGAACTGCAGCATCTATTTCTCATTTTCTGGTATCAGCACGGCACAGGGTTTGGCAAACTTCTATACGATGTTGGGTTCACTGTCTGTGGCACCCTTCTGCAGGGCCTTTGTCTAGCTGACTCTCTTCTTCTGATTATAATCCTCCCCAGGGGTTTTCAAAACCTCTCAATCTCTCTTTTCTACTTGGCCTCTCCGACAGTTGGCAAACACGCAGAGGGGAAGCACAGCAGAGAAGGCGGCCTCTCCTCTCTGCGTGGCCTTGGCTTTTCAGGTCCTGCTTTTCCTTCTTTGATATTTAATCTAGCCTTTCTTGTTGTCTCGGGGTGATGGTCGGCTTGATAAAAGCCACTGTGATGTAGCAAGAAATGGGAGTCTTAATAATTTATAGGTTTAGAAGTTAAGTTTTAGTTTTATTGCCCAAACGTTTTCCAAGAAAGTTTTAAAAACTAATAACGCCTAGGCACGTGATGCTTGTAATGTGCTCTGTGGTTTCCCTCAGCCTGTGCAGAATTCATAAAGGACTAACAGACAGATTGATCTGGTCCTCACCTATTTGCTGCGTAGCCAGTGTATCCTTCCTCCCCTGTCCTATAAAAGTTGTCTACGTATGTAGGTCCCCTTCAACGTGAAGATATGTGGGTACACAAAGAAAACTTTTCTGGTCATTTGTGAATGTTCACAAATTATTTTTAAGAAAGCTTTCAATATGCTTACGAAATTGCAAGCAATGAAGTGTACATAGATCTGAAAAATTAAACTCACAAACTCATCCTAGAAAAAGTGCTACACACCTCACTGCTGAATATCTTTATGGTCACCCTCCCCGGGACAGCTAGCCACCAATACCAGCGCCTAGTCTACCTATCAAAGCAATTTTGAAACTCTTTTTCTGGAATCTGAGCTGTCATCTTATTACCTTCGATGTCCTGAATATCATCAAAATGTCTTCCTTTTGATATTTCCTTTATCTTTGGGTAAAGAAAAAGTCATCAAGGGCCAGATCAGGTGTGTAGGGAAGGTGTTCCAATATAGTTATTTGTTCACTGGCTAAAAACTCGCTCACAGACGGTGCTGTGTGAGCTGGTGCATTTTTGTGATGGAATAGCCATGAATGGTTGGCAAAAAAGGTCAGGTCATATTTGTCTAACTTTTTCATGCAGTCTTTTCAGCACTTCCAAATAACAAACTCAATTAACTATTTGTCCAATTGGTAAAAATTCATAATCATCCCATCAAAAAAGGTTAGTAACATGGTTTTGACTTTTGGGTTTGACTGATGGAACTTTTTTAGTCATGGAGAATTGACTGACTTCTACCGTGCACTTTGATGCTTTGTTTCAGGGTCATATTGGTACACCCATGTTTCTTCACCAGTGCTAACATGGCCTAAAACACTGCCTTACCTCTCCAAAAGGTCTTGGCAAACTTCAGCTCTCCTTTGCTTTTGTTCATTTTTGCACACACCTTTCTCATGCCAAGATTTTCAGTTATGATTTCCCTAACAGTTTCTTTATCAATATTTACTTGATCTGCTAAGCTTCCCACAGTCAGTTGATGATCTGATGATTTTGATGCACAATTTGACAAATTTTTGCAATGTTTTTGTCAGTTCTGCTCTTTACCAGCTGCCCTGACCTCTCTTCATCAGTGATGCTTTCTCTCCCCTCAGAAAAATGTTTAATCCATGGATACATTTCTGTTTTCTTCATGGCATTATCCCCATAAACTTGGACTAGCATGTCCCAGTTTCACTCCTACTCTTGCTAAGTTTAACAAGAAATTTAATGTATGTTCATTACTCTAATTTAAGCTCTGAAATTCTCACAATAGCACACAAAAACACACAACACCGATAATGAGCGACACGCAGCAAGACACTGCCACACGTCAACATGAACACAGCCGTGAGGCACTGACACAAAGATTATGAAACCTCACCAAGGTGTTTGTGCAGTGCCGCCAACATTAGGGCACAGTGGCAAGTTCACCACCTTGATTGTCAGATCTTATATTTAGTATATTCTTGCTCGGGAATGTAGGTTAGTTCTGGTTTACAGACTTCTCAAATCTTATTTAATCTATATATTGTATAAAATGTATTTAAGCGTAAAATTCCCTCTCCAAAATAGATCAAATGTGATTAAACACATTTTTGCACACACTTAAATTATAGATTCAACCAGTCTAATAATCTTCTGTTAAAGAAAGGAATAAATACTTGATAAAGTTCATTATGCCAGAAAAAACCCAGTCCTGCTGTCGCAACAACTCTAAATCTGGCCTGATTTCAAAATGTGAGCGAAGTGTGAACATCCTTGTAACACTTGGAAATAAAAATTAAATAAAAGAAAAAACTAAAATTGTACCTAAAAAATAATTGAATTAAATGAATATTTCAATCCTAAAAACAATTAGACAGGTAACATTTTTGAAACCACATGATCTGAGATACCAGTTGTAAATGAGGAGTCTCTCCAGGCCCACTATTCCCACTGAAGAAAAAGATTTCTTCAACTTCTTTTAGACATTTTGTGACATTGGTGTCTGAATAGTTACTGACAGAAAGGGTTGACTCACCTTTAAGTTATTAGTGTCCACTTTCCATTGGCTTTAAGATCAAAAATATAAAAAAAAAACACCTTCTGGAACATATGACACACTTTGATCTACAAATTTGTAACTGAATCAAACAAAAAAAGGCATGGGTGGAAAACACTGTTGACAAAGTACAGTGAAAAGTTCATCCAATGACTTTTGTATGTTAGAGTTGGAGGAAGGGAAACTGTTGGTCCATGCGGCCCCTCCTAAGCGGAGAGTGAAGTCACAGGGTCCCCTCCCAGCTTTATGTTGTGTTGTTTTCTGATTTTGTCTTCTCCAGCTTGTCAGCCCTTGAAAACCTCCAGGATGTTCTGGCATTTACCATAAAGCAGCTTAAACTGTTCCGAGCGTGAGGAGTAACTGCATAAACCGGGCACGGCTTGCCGCATCAGAGCGCGCCTCCTGTTGCAGTGTTAGTGAGCAAAGCTTCACCGCTCTTGGGTGTGTGGACAACTCCCTAAGTGAGAGGCCTCAGAAAAATGTTTTTTGTCTTTACACTAAAAGACAACTGTCTACCAACCCTTCACAAATTCTCCAACTGCATGAAAACTTAACTTTACATCAATTATTCAGGAAACTTAATTGACATCCATCATGAGATCCCCCCCAGTCCTCCTTCAGTTCACTGCCATCAGGCCATTATGTAAGGACCATCTTTGTCTCTCTTTACCCTTTTCCTCTTGAAATTCATGCTGTCTGATGGAAGGACAGCTATTTGTGCTTTGGGGCGGTTCCATGTGCATGGAATATCTTTTTCCATCCTTTTTTCCCTCCAATCTGTATTTATCTTTATAAGGTGAAGTGTGTTGCCTACAGACAGCGTGTGATTTTGGTTTTAATCCATTCAGCTACTCTATGTCTTTTGATTGGAGATTTTAATTCATTTATATTCAATGTTGCTATTCTTTAAATGCTTCTGGATTGTTATTATTGGATTTTTGGTTGATTTGTAGTTCTCTATCTCTCTTTTTCCTTCCTTCCTTCCTTCCTTCCTTCCTGTCTTCCAAGTGATTTCTCTATTGTAGAGTGTTTTGATTTCTTTTTTTTATTTTTTGTGTACCTGTAATACTTTTTAAAAATGTTACCATAAGATATGCAAAAACCATTTTATAACCAATTATCTAAAACCGTAATGATTCTGCTTACAGACAAATGAACACATACATGAGAAAATAGAAATCAAGCAGAAATTCTACCCTTTAACTCCATTATCTCTCTGTTTTTAACTTTTTTCATTGTTTCCATCCATATCTTTTTATATTTTCCATTGTTCAAGAAGTTGTTGCAGTTAATTTTGGTACATTTATCTTTTAGTCTTCCTATTACAGATGTAAGTAGTATATGCCCCAAAATTACAGCAACAGAATGTTCTGTTTGTGTACCTACTGCTACTAATTAGTTGTACACCTTCAAGAGGTTTCTTATTATTAATTAATGTCTTTTTCTTTCAAGTTGAAGAAATTCTTTTAGCTTTTCTTATATGAATGGAACAGGT
Organism: Perodicticus potto; assembly: GCA_963574655.1. NCBI lineage: Eukaryota > Metazoa > Chordata > Mammalia > Primates > Lorisidae > Perodicticus > Perodicticus potto. The sequence continues at coordinate 15,370 of CAUYRH010061741.1, forward strand.
CTGGTGTTGATGAAATCCTCAGTTTTGCTGGTTTGTGAAAGTCTGTATTTCTCCTTCATGTTTGAGAGATATTTTTAAAGAATATCGTATTCTAGGGTTGAGGGGTTTTTGTTTGTTTGTGTTTTTCTTCAGCATTTTAGATACGTCTGGCCTGTAAGGTTCCGCCTGAGACATTGACTACCAAATGTATCAGAGCTCATTGATATGCTTCCTGTTTCTTTTTCCCTGCTTTCCCTCTCTTGATAAGTAACTTTTACATGTTTGATTATACAGACCTTGAAGTGGTCTTGTTTAGGTTAAACCTGCTTGATTTTCTGTGACTTCTTTATACCTGAATATTGATATTTTCTCTAAGTTTGGAGAAACATATTATTATTATTTCTTAGAATAAACCTTTTACCCAAATCTCTCTATATACTTCCTCTTTAGGGCAAATAACTCTTAGGTTTCCCTATTTGAGATTATTTTCTAGATATTGTAAGCATGCATCATTAATTTTGTTCTTTTTCCTTTTTTATCTTATGACTGTTGTTTTTTCATTCTTTTAATTAAATCATAGCTGTGTGCATTAATGCAATCATAGGGTACAGTGTGCTGGTTTTATGTACAATTTTTCATCAAACTGGTTAACATAGCTTTCGTGGCATTTTCTTAGTTATTGTGTTCAGACATTTATATTCTACATTTAGTAAGTTTCACCTGCACCCTTCTAAGATGCACTGTAAGTGTGGACCTGCAAATCACCCTCCCTCCATCCGTCCTCCCCCCTCCCCTTCCCTCCCTTGCCCCTTTCCCTGTATTCTCATGCTATAGTTGGGTTATAGCCTTCCTATGAAAGCTATAAGTTAGTTTCATTAGTTTCATAGTAGAGCTGAGTACATTGGATACTTTTTCTTCCATTCTTGAGATACTTTGCTAAGAAAAATATATTCCAGCTCCATCCATGTAAACATGAAAGTGGTAAAGTCTCCATCTTTCTTTAAGGCTGCATAATATTCCATGGTGTACATGTACCACAATTTATTAAGTGGCTGGTCCTCAGGCTTACCACTTCTTCTTTCTGCTCAGTCAATGTGCTGTTGAGAGACTGACATGCACTCTTTAGTTTGCAAACTGAATTCATTTATTTTCCCATCTTATATAGATTTTTCTTTTACTTGCAAAATCATAAAGAGACATGTCATAAAAATCCAGCAAGAAGGTCTGACCTCTATGAGTCCCACTATTTGAAGCAGGCTTCCAGGTAAGTAAGTCATTTTATGTCAGAGGTCTCCTCTTCTTTAAGCTGCTGATACTGTATCCTCAAACCTGTATTCTAGAAACTGTGTGTCTATGGTGTGTTGTGGCCAACAAGTGATTCTCAAAAACAAGTAGATATGGATACAGATCACG
>CAUYRH010061744.1:0-28081 GCA_963574655.1 Perodicticus potto
TGTGGCGGGCACCTGTAGTCCCAGCTACTTGGGAGGCAGAGGCAGGAGACTCGCTTGAGCCCAGGAATTGGAGGCTGCTGTGAGCTGTGATGCCACAGCACTCTATCCAGGGTGACAGCTTGAGGCTCTGCCTCAAAAAAAATAAAAAATAAATAAAAAATAAATAAATAAAGAACCCTGCTATAAACGCACTTGAAATTTGTCTCTCTGTGCATGTATGGTATTCCCTAAAAAAAAATAATATACGTGTATAAGTGTGATACCTTTTGGGTTGAGGTGTATATGCAGGACTGTCACAAGCACAACTTCAGGAGGGACAATTTACATTTAAATCAGCACTTCTCAACCTGTGGGTTGTGACCTCTTTGTAACAATGAAAATACATTGCGGCATTAGGAAGGTTGAGAACCACTGGATTAGAGGAAGGTTAGTTAAGGGTAATACTAGCATGTAGGTAACCACTTTCTGTTACCTGAAGTATTAATGTAAACAGTCATGAATTTAGCTTAAATCTGAAAGAAACTATGTCCTTCTATCTATCCCTTGTACAGATTGGAGATAAGCGACCTTGACACCTCGCCATATAGACTATTACAAAGATCATGGAGTAATAAAGGGGAAACTGCAAAAACAAAGATAAGGTAGGAGATTTCTGGACAAAAATGGCTGAGTTTGAGTTTTCTACTTCTACGCAGCAGAGGGTCGACCTATAGAGATATGAGAGCAGTAATGTCCGTGGTATGAGGAGATTTCTAGGGGAGCAATGAGAAAGAATACGTTTCTACAGGGCCATGCTGAGATCCAGCAGCCCCTGCAAATGTTGCAGGAATCAAATGGATTACTGGGAGTTTTTCCACCAGACTAAAAAGAACCCCTTTTTATGGCTGAGGTTAAGTGTGCAGGGGTTCAGGGGCCATCGGGAAAATTGCTTTGATTAAGGGTGGAAGATACCAGCAGGAGGGCTGAAACTCTGAGTCCCGGGAGAGCAGCCCTGGCTTAGGGCATCGAGGCTGTTTGCAGAGGGCAGCTCATCTCCCTCAATTTCCTTTGCTTAATCGGGAACAGACTTACTGTAAAACGGAGGCTTTGACAGAGAGATGCGCTTTAGGCCTAGAGCCGCTCATCCACGGTGCAGAGATGCATCTGTCGAGTGACCAAAACGGCTTCAAGGTTCCTTTCACCTAAACTTTACACAGGCTTCTTTCTGGTCCCAGGCCCCTGACCACCTTTTTCTTTCTTTCTCTCTCTTTTTCTTTTCTTTAGGACATACGAACATAAGTTTATTTTATTGAAGAAGGAAGAGAGTGTGGGGGAGAGATGAGGAAGAGAGAGAGAAGGGAGCAGAGAGTAGGGGCAGGGAGTGAGAGCTTTGACTTTAGAAAACTTGTCACTATAAATTCATTTGATCTCTGTCCCTTTGACATGTAAATTTTTTAAAAGCCTCTCCAAGTTTTACACCCCAAGAGTACTTTTCTTGAGGACCCAGGAACCATCCCTTTAAAATGTAGTCCTAGAAGATAATGGCCTATTTCCCAGCCCCTGGGGGAAGGCAGGAGCCTAACTTGAGTGGTTAGTGCCTTGCTCCGAGTTACAAACTACCTCCTGCCATGAAGACATGGAAAGTGTCTTTGGTCTGGGAGAGCAGGAGAAGGAGGAGGATTTACTGCTTCCCCCCTCCCTCTCTCATTGTCTTTCTTCCTTCCTTTCTTCCGTTTTCCTTCCCTCGGTGAGGATTTTGCATTCTACTTTATGATTTACTGTGTGTTCAGGCATCAAAAAAGATGTTCCCTCCCTTTCCTATATAGTAAAAACTGACTGAGAACTAGCAATCCTTTAATTCAAACTATGTATTGACTACCTCCTCTATTCCAGACACAGTGCCAGGAAAGGAGCTTAAAATGATAAACAAAACACACAAGGTGCTCACACTGAAGAGAAGTCAAGTAGTCACACAAACAAACAAGAACAAGTGTGGTAAGTGCCAGGATGAAAATACAAAGCGCTAGGTGGCTACAGCACGTAGGACTGGCCAATTCCTTGGATTCCTCGGTTGAAGAGGGCTGGTCCCTGGCAGAAGACCCAGAATATAGGATGAAGGTCCTTCAAAAGAGGGGAAAAATACCATTGCTGAATGAATATATGCCTAGACTGAGGGACCACATTATGAAGGTTCCTACTTCTTCATATGTTAACTATCAGTTAAGAATTTTAGAAAATCAAAAATGGCTGTTATCCACAAAATAATATTAGTGCCTATCTATCTATGCTGAAAAGCCCTAAAATACTTTATTTGTACAAAGTATTTCTCAGCAAAATTCTTTAAGTGTTCAGGATTTTTTATCTCATTAAAAATGTATTATTCTTTTATTGATAATTAACTACTCACACGGTTCTAGGCCAGGTGGGAAAGGTGTAAAATATTTCCCCTTCATTTCTGTTTGTCTCTCCCTGGTATATTAATACAAATGCAGCCCATATATTAAGGAAAGTTAGAATGATTGTTTTTTGTCACTTAACTAAAGAAAAATGGCTACTTTTTAAAATATTTACTTTGAGTTTCCAAAATTTGAGTTATATTAGCAACTGTATAAATGCAGCAAAACAGAAGAGAAATGTACGTTTCTCTAATAGAGTGTCCTACATTCTGACCTAAACATAAGCTTAAGATGAAATAGAAAACAACTTCCTACTTAGGTAAAATCTTATTCTACTTATCCATTTCTTATTTGGTGAACCAAAAATTATTTACATTGAGTAATGGGTAAAAAGGTCAAAAAAAGGTTAAAAATGTAATATATCAAAGCAATACTCCAAAAAAAGCTTTGAAATATGTGATCTAAAGCTTGGAATCACTGATCTAACTAGTCATTATAACCATGTACTTAGGAAATAGCTATATTTTCATTTCACACTTGACAAAATTTTTAATCACTTTATTCAACATAAAGGTAAAAATGTTGTTTTGTAAATAAAACATAATATTCCTGTGAAGCCAGAAAAGCAGCCTGTAAGATGGAGTCTGAGAAGCTAAGGCGAAGCAGTCCCGCTGACCGCCTCTGCTCAGCCTGCATTTCCCCCCATATAATCCCTCAATGATTACCTAGTTAAGATTTCGCCACATATACCCTCAATGAATATCTAGTAAAGATTTCACCATGATTTGTGAGAATGTTTGTCTCAAAAGACTTTCAGGGAGGTGGAAACACACAATAAGTGTTGTTGCATGGTTAGAGTAAAGGTACTTTTATCTTAAGTATTGCTACATCACTAACAGCTACTTTCATGTTATTCTGTTTGATGATTTTTAAGATAAAATTAAAATTGTCTAAGTGTGTTTTCTTGAATCCCTTTGTAAAAACTATTAGGACTGTGACTGAGGCAGAACCATCTTTGAGAGGCTACTCTGGCCGCTCTCAAGAATTGCTGGCCTTCTGATAATGATAATGAACCTTGTTGGACCTAATCCCTGCCTCTCATTTGGCTGACAGTGACAGGGGGCCTAACTCTTTTTGTCCGGTAACATTTATAGGGATGTATAATAGGAAAGTGCATTAAGTTTTCTCTTGCCTGTTATAGTCATTCCCACATTTAAAAGAGAAAATAGCCCAACTTAATATTTTTCAAAGTAACCTTCAGATTTCACACGCATTTAAAAAGTATAACAGACATTATTTTTGAAAACATAGACACACATCCTCAAGGGTGCATTCCAGAAAGGTTTGCTAAGTGACTCACAGAATAGCTACTCACAGAATAAAAATACAAAAGTTGCATATACAAATTAAACCAATAAATTTAAACAAACTCAAGACCCTTGATCTACACAGCTTAGTGGGCTGTTCCTAGAATATGCCTGTAGTTTATATACATTAGAGGGAGGCTTGGCAAACGGAAAAGGTATATAAATATGAATGCAAAGATAAACACAAATGTAAACATACAATAGGATTAAAACCTGTCTCTAAATTATTTGATAGTTCTTCCATAAAGAAATGAAGGTTTTGTTGCCTCCCATTGAAACTTTGTAATTGCCTTGACAAACAGAATGCCGTTACATGGTAATACCATTATACTCCTGGCTAGGTTAAAAAAGGTCATGAAACTTGTGCTGGGCTCTCTTCAGACACTTGCTGACAAAGCAGATCTGTGTGTGGAGGTGCCACAGGCCACATCACGGGCGCGAGAGAGATGCCCAGAGAACTCCTGCTCTTTGCATCTTCCCAACTCAGGTGCCAGATATGAAGAAACCAGATGGAAAAACATTCAGCCATAAACAAGAATAAAATCCTGCTACAGCCTGCGTAGACCTGAAAGACATCCTTTAAGTAAAATAAGCCAGGCACAGAAAGAGAAATACCACATGATCTTGCGCATCTGTGGAATTAAAAAAGAAGAGAGAGCAGAAATCATCGAAGCAGAGAGTAGAGAAATGGTGGGAGAGACGGGAGAAGGAAGGTGAAAAGGAAGGATGGAGAGAGAATGGTCACTGGACACAAAACGGCAATGAGTTAAGGGGAATAGGTTCTGGTGTTTTATTACCGAGTAAGGGGCTGATGATTGACAGTACAGTGCTGTATACTAGAACGTAACGAGAGGAGAGGCTTTGGAAGGTTCTCACCACAAAGACGTGATAAAACTTCACATCATACCTCACCAATAGGTATAATTACAATGTATCAATAAAAAGAACCCAGAGATGAACCCGGTCGATGACCCCAGCCTCTACCTGACTGCAGTCTGGTCAGAGGCCTTGACCAAGAACTGCCCCAAGAGCCCAGTCAAAACCGAGATTTGCAAGCAAAATAAATGTTGTTATTCTTTAAGCCAGTGTTTGGGTGGTTTGTTACACAGTAATAGAAAGAAAATATATAATGAAATTACCATGCACATTTATATAAAAATAATAAGACTTCTTTCTTTGGACTGCTTAGTAGAAGCAGTCTTGCTATATAACCTCATATAAATTATATGTCAACCTAATAATAAAACCATACTGGAGGTTAGCTGACATGTAATTTATTTTTCAACAAGGGAAAAATTATATTTCGTTTTCCTTATGCTACTATCATCAATAATTGCTATAATTTCAGGGTTACAATTTCTCTATTTTTGCAACATAGTATTAGAATAGCTTGAAATCAGAAAACAAAAATATGGTTTACTCTTTTTATTTTTAAAAATAAGCTACTTCTTATTAATCTGTCAAAATTCTTTCCTAAGAAAACTGTGTATGTGCCCTCATTATAATTTCCATTAAGTTATTATTCTACATAATGTTATTTCTTATTAGATTATCGTTTTAAGATGCCTGCTGGTTTCCTTGGTCATACTTCTATTTTCCTAATTAGTTGCAATGTGAATATAGGACATTTTGGTTTGTTAGAAAATTAACATTCTTTTTTTGTTGTTTTTAGAGACAGAGTCTCACTTTATCGCCCTCGGTAGAGTGCCCTGGCGTCACACAGCTCACAGCAACCTCCAACTCCTGGGCTTAGGCGATTGTCTTGCCTCAGCCTCCCAAGTAGCTGGGACTATAGGCACTTGCCACAGTGCCTGGCTATTTTTTGTTTTTGCAGTTTGGCCGGAGCGGGACTTGAACCCACCACTCTCAGTATATGGGGCCGGTGCCCTACTCGCTGAACCACAGGCACTGCCCGAAAATTAGCATTCTTTTATTCCAAATTTTCATTGCTTTGAAGAGAAACATGGTCATTTCTCTCAACAAGTGGACGACAGAGAGGCCTATTATGACAAATTTTGCCTATTCACATACTATCATAGGTGAGGGTACAAACAATACTTTTTTATAAAATGACTAACTTTTTAAAATTAAATTTTACTTGTTCTAAACAATAATGTTTGTGCAATGAAAAACAGGAGATTTTAGCTATTGTTTCCCAATTATATATACCTGACCACCAAGACATAATAATTAATACCCTATTGCATTGTGGAAAACACAAATTGAAATGTTTCAAAAGTAAGAGCACAAGTAGATACTTTTTCTTTCCTTGTGGATGTATTTAGTAAGAAAAGGTGTGAGGACGCTGGTGAATACAGATGACAATTCATGATAATAGAGCTGATGGGAACTAATTTCTTTAGTTTTGAGCATCATAGTTTGAAAGCATCATGGACAAATTAGAGTATGTTTCTATTTAAGATAAGAAAATTTAAGCCACATCAGGAGTCCCAGATTTTTCCACAACTAAAGATATTCAAGCAGAGGTAGAATGAACAATTGCCAATTGTGCATAGAATTCAAGCATCACTATGTAAATTCTAGGATTCCTTTTAATCTTCATATTCAAAAATTTTCCATTGCTTTGGGCCACTGTAAAACCCCTGTGATTTTCAATACAGGGATTATTAAAATAAATATCTTAATATATTTCATAGGAAAGAAATTCTCAGAAATGTATTGTGATCCTTTAAATTTTTTTTTGATAAGATAATGATGTATTTTTAAATTATAGTTTTCAATCACACAATTTGTTTCTTTTTCATATTTCTAAAATGTAATTTTTTAGTAAACTGCATTATATCAATATACTAATGTTTTGTTTACACTCCATACTTTAGTTAGTCCATTCTTGCTGCTAAGCCAGCTGCTAAACAACAGGAAGCTTACAAAATCCAGTTGTAATAGTCCAAGTCGTAAAATTTTCATAAATTGGGCAGTGCCTGTGGCTCAGTGGGTAGGGTGCTGGCCCCATATACCAAGGGTGGCGGGGTTCAAACCTGGCCCTGGCCCAACTGCAACAAAAAAATAGAAACTACGTTATACTTCAATAAAAGTAGCAGGTTGATATACCTCAAAAATAATTTTACTTTGAATACGAATTTTTGAGATTTAATTATCACATATATAATGTATCATAAATCACTTATGACATATCTTATTAAATAAGGAAATTCAGAAATAGATATATCATTTACATAGATGACAAATGATTCATGTAATGATTTATGAAAATTTTATTTTTTAGAGGCATAATAAAAAACTTTATTTTTGAGGTACATCAACGTGCTACTTTCGCTGAAGTGTAATGTGGTTTCTGTCTTCAAACTAAGTATCCTACTCTTCATTTGTCAATGTGTTGGGTTTGATGGAACTTAGGTATACTTTTATAAATTGGTATTGGATTCGAGAAGTAAGGTATATTTACAGAGGGCTTATTCTACTAATTGTTTACATTAGATCAGACGGGTCCTAGTGAGCCAAGGTAAAATATGTACGTATATATAATCTCCAGTATCTACAGAGTCTGGAAGGGTCAGGCTGTGCTCAGCCTAGGGAGGCAGCAGCCACACCGGTCAGCCCCTGGTCATCACTCTGTATAGATAAGGGGCTCGCTTGAATCACCTTCAAAGCCACCTGGCAGAGGCCATGGGGCACAGGTCAGGTCCTGAGCTCCAGAGGCGGTGTTAGGCCCATTAGCCCTTGGCGTCAGGCCCTCTGGAAGGCAGGGGCTCCACGCAGTTGTGTTGATCCTGCTGTCCCACCCCAGCGCGTTGCAGCAGCTGAGGGAGACAGAGTCGCAGGGAGGATTGAGCGGTGCCGGCTTCTCCGCTACTGCTGAGAGAGAGACTTGGTAAAGCTGAGGGGCTGCTGCGCAGGGCTCCTCCGAGCCTCAAGCTCCAGGATCAGAGACTCGGAGCCCAGAGTAGGCTCAGAGTTAGGGCCACGACACTCAAGCAAAGAGCCCCAGAACCCTGCTGGAGAGGACAGTCTCACCAAGTCTGTCTAGAACTAGGACAGTCTGCAGGCCCAAACATTTCTCTGTGCTCAGGCGAGGGAAGCCCAGCAAGCTACTTATCCCACCCCTGCTGGGACACTCCACTTCCAATCCAACCTGGCAGTCAGGTCCCTGAGTGTGGCACTGTCCCAAGAGGAGTGAAGAGAGTGGCCTGGCTTCTTCACGACAGGGACAGGCTGGCGGTGCAGGCTGGGGTAGCACAGCCCATGCCCACCCAGGCCCCGCTTGGGTCTAACATTGTGACCCCGGCATGAGGCAGGGACGTGTGCTCATCAGCATAATAGCTGCTAGGACAGAAAGCAGTGTCAGAAAGCTGGTTATGTCAACATGCTGCAAGATGGGTTGGAGACCAGAGTAATAGGGGTCTCTGACAGGTAAAATATATACTCCGCTGAGTATATATACTCAGAGTAAAATACATACTCTGTTGCCCACGCAGAAGGGCCAGGTCCTGCCACTCCCCAGCTGGCTGTGGAAGAAGCCACAGTACCTCACTGTGCCCCAACTCCAGCTGCTGCCTCCTGAGCACTACAGGTTGACCTGCCCCTGCAGGGCACAATGTGGGGAATGTGGCTGGATCTGTTCCCAGGGCCTGGCCTCTCTGCTGGAACTATTCAGTAACACTGGGAAAAGGAGGAGTAGGGCAGGGAGGAGGCCCCAGAGAGAGCCACACCGCACGACTGGGCTGCAGTCAAAGCCAGCAATTCTCACTGGCGCTTGGCCTTGTAGGGGCGAGAGCATTTCCCAGCCAGGCTTCCGCTGCTTGTGGAGCCGCCCAATGCTGACCTCTTGGCTTCGCTGCACAGGTAGGTTCTGTGTCACCAGGTGGGCCAGCAGGCCTTCCTGAGCCAGCGTGGAGATGAAAGTGCACGTGAACTCGTTAGAGTCGTGGGTCCCTCTCTGGTCATCAGTCTTAAACTTCCTCCTCTTTTCCACCTCTTCCTGAAGCAGGCCTTGTAGTTTGCAATTTCAGCCTCCACACACTTAAGTGGTGCCAGCAGCTCCTTGGGGGAGTATTTCTCCCCATTCAAGGGCTCACTGGGCCTGACCAAGCCAGACTTCTCTTTCCTATCTGTGGCTTCCACTGCCCCCACTGGGCCGCAGGATTCCTGGTTGCATCAGCTTGGTGTGATGGAAGGTGAGGAACCCTTCCCACCTCTGTCAGTACCAGAGGACTCACACACCGTCCTTAGCTAGGTGCAGCAGGCCTTTGCTAATGACAGGACCCAATCATGGCCAGCACAGTTGTAGAGTAGGCAGTCAACAGGCAACAGGCTGTCATTCTCTCCAAAAAGCACCTTGGAGAGGTGGGAGGTGACAGGGCTGGAGGGCCATGCTGGGTTGGCCAAGCGAATGGGTGAGTGCAGTGGCAAGTTGAAAGCACTGCCAATCTCAGAGGCCGTGTCTGTGCTCTCATTGCTGGGAGAGGGTGAGGGCTGTGAGTGCCAGGACACTGCCACAGCTGGACTCCCATCGCCACTGCTAGTCCTTTTTTATTTTTTTCTCACTTTGTGACCCTCCGTAGATTGCCGTGGCATCACAGCTCACAGCAACCTCCAACTCTTGAGCTCAAGTGATTCTCTTACCTCAGCTTCCCAAGTAGCTGGGACTACAGGCGCCAGTCACAATGTCTGGCTATTTTTTTTTTTTTTTTTTAGAGATGAAGTTTTGCTCTTGCTCAGGCTAGTCTCGAACCTGTGAGCTCAGGGCAATCCACTTGCCTCAGCCTCCCAGAGTGCTAGGATTATAGGCTTTAGAAACCACGCCCAGCCCCGCTGCTAGTCTCAATGGACAGAGAATTGAGAGGACTTTCTGGGACTCTGAGCTTCTCAGGGAAGACATTGATGGTGTTGGGCTGCAGCACGGACAGCTGCCCATCTGCGGACCCACTAATGACCCTGGCTTCCCAGTCCCTTTCCGCCTATACCTGAGAGTGGAATTGATGTTCTGCACATCCTCATCATCATCATCCTCATTATCCTCGTCATCCTCATCATCTGAGTATTGCCAGGGCGCATGGACTGGAACTCGGCTGCCACCCACACCTGCTGCCAGATCTTCCTCTTCTTGCATGGGGGACATGGCGTGATTGTCTAGAAAGGCTGACAGCCACTGGACAAAGCGGGTAGGGGTAAGGGGTACCCCATTCAGGCTGCTCCCTGGAGGCTTCATTACCAGCTGGGGTTTGCTGGAAGGGCTGTGGGTTGGGGCTTGTGAGCATATACCAGCCCCTTCCACTGCACCATCTGTATGGATGCCCTCAGAGGCCACTGGGGCCCTGCTTGTCTCCAGCACTAGGGGAGACTTTCTGCTGGCTGGCTTGGACTCCTCAGGCAGCTGTGACTCTTGAGACTTGTAGGTCTGAATCTGCTCTGGTCGTGTCACCCTAATCAGCTGCTGCAGGGTCTCCACTACGTCTGAAGGTCACCTTCAGCATAATGCAGTCTGGCCTCATCCTTGACCCTGTGGTCTGATACCACTGCCATCAGGTTGAAACAGACGTTGTGGTGGGGCTGCCCAGCAGTGTTGAGACCAATGCGTTCCATGATGACTTGTTGGGCCTTGCCTATCCACTCCTTACCCTCCCCCCAGGGCCCATGGTCAATGGGGAAGAACTTCAGCCCATGCAGCTCAAAGAGCCGGCCAGAGAGGGGCACAGAGAAGTAAAATGCCTCCACGGTCTGCACTGCACCAAGGCCATTCTGCTTTGCTGGGAGGTGGAATGACTCAGTCCTGGTGTGCCTTGGCCAACTCTGGCGCATTACCAAGTGCGTATTCTTTGCTCTCAGGTCTGAAGCCTTTGGTGAAGTCCTTCATGCGACTCAGGGTGAGCCCCTGGTCCTCATTGCTGCAGTTCAGGAGCATGCTCAGCAAGGCATGAGGGGCACAAGAGTTGGGTATCAGCTGGTCAGCAAAGAACATGTTATTCACAATGTCATCATCCATCACAGAGGTGTCATCCACAAAGCTAAAAACCTTGCAATAGGACTGGCGCTCTTCAATGCATTTGAACAGGAAGATGAATCCATATACAGGGCCTTGGCACTTGCTCTCAAGGTCATAGATCTCCTTCACCTGCGCCTATTTGACACCAAAATCTTCTAGCAGGAAGGTTAAGAAGCCTGGTTCACTCTCCAGCTCCAGGTAGCCCTTATTCATCTTCCTGTGGGGGGGCCCCTCAGCTCCATGTCCAGGCCCTCCTGTGTTGGGAGTCCCCACCACCCCCGAAGCCCCCAGCCACACAGACAATGGGCAGAGCCATCTATTCTTCCTAAGATACAGTCTCACTCTGTCACCCTGGGTAGAATGTCATGATGTCATCATAGCTTACAGCAACCTCAAATTCCTGGGTACAAGTAATCTACTTGCCTCAGCCTCCCAAGGAGCTGGGACTACCTGTGGTGCCTACTACAACATCTGGTTAGTTTGTCTGTTTTTAGTAGAGACAAGGTCTCACTCTTGCTCTGGAACTCCTGAGCTCAAGGGATCTGCCTGCCTTAGCCTCCCAGAGTGCTAGGGTCACAAGTACGAGCCACCCTGTCTGACCCGTATCTTTATTATGAATGACCATGTATACTTTTTATAATTATCTGTTTAATATCTGTTTTTCTTACTGAAGTCTGAGTGACCATTTGACAGCAGACTATATGGTTTACTTTTTATTTCCTCAGTGCGTACCATGGTAACTGATGTATAAAAATAAATGTTGAACAAAGTAATTAATTTATATATTAGAGAGGTAAAAACAGAAAATGTCCAATTTTATTTGTTAGTTCTAAAAGTGGAAATACAAATTTATTACACATATCACCAGAAAGCGAGAAGCCACACACGAAACTTATAAATAGGCTTCAATTTCATGGTTATAAATGTACACATTTCACACTTTAGCATAAGAGTGTGACAACATATTCCCTGCCCCAGGCCTACCTACCCTCAAATATCAGATCAATGGTCCGTAGAATGTCTTCTCTTACTTCAACAAAAATCTGCAAAACAAAATTTCTGTAATCAAAATTACATTTGGAACCCCGCCAACTTACTTTTGGTTTCTGTCAGGAGAAACCCTCCACTATTATATTGCTAATTCTACATTATCACTCAAAGTTTGGAAGAAATTATTACACAGACAGAAACATACACCTAAAAGTCCAAATCAGAGAAAAAATATTGTGAAGCTGTAAGAAAGACTAATGGTGCCAGGGGTGTGGCTCACTCCTACAATCTCAGCACTATGGGAGGTTGAGGTGGGAGGATCCTTTGAGGCTGGGAGTTCTATACCAGCCTGTGTATATAATAATATAAGAGTCTGTCTCTGCAAAAAAAATATACAAAAACTAGCTTGGTGTAGTGGTGCCTGCCTGCACTCTAAGTTACTCAGGAGATCGAGACAGGAGAATAACCATGAGCTTGAAGTTGCTGTGAGCTATGGTGACACCACTGCACTCCAATGTAAGAAACAGAGTTAAGACCTTGTCTCAAAAAAATAAAAAATAAAAATAAACAAAGCCAACAGGCTAATATATTGCTAATAGGGTAACAACTGAATAAAATTTTCTTTCTTTCTAAAATGTGAGATATATATTTAATATATGAACTATGAGATATTTGATATGTGTTGAGAAGTGATGTTTATGATAGTGTTTCAAGGGAACATAGAAAGGTAATTGGCAAGTGTAAGATCTTATGAAAGAAAATGCATTTAATTTTAAAGTTATTTCTGTTTCTTAAAAATCATTACTTTGGACTAAAAGAAATTTTAAAATTTCCAAAATTTTTAGATTCCATCTGGTAGATTTGGGTATTTCTTTAAAAAAAAAAAATCACCAAGAAGCCAGATTCTCTTCCAGTTGAAAGCCATCCATTTCTTAAGAAATGGAAACTAAAATGTCATATAAAGTGGCTATAAAACAGTGGAACCCCATTTTCTAACTCATTATTACACACATTTAATTATTTCATAGTTTGAAATATTATATATAACATGGTTATGTGGTTGTGTACTTTAAATCTGGTTCTTTCATGATTATGAGTTACAATTCACTATCACGTAACACTACTATTCTCTGACATAGAAATAAGCTTACTGTCTATTATATTATGGTCATGATGAAGAACTCAGGCCCCACAAAAATAGCCTCGACCTAAATAAAAGAAAGATTTATTTTGCCAGAGATCAGTTGTAAAATTTTTAGAAAACCCAGATAAAAGAGAATTCACATTGCAAATTTTGATATGGTAATTAGGTACATTAACATGCTGATACAACATCCGTATTGATATCAGCATGGAAAATCCATGCATTTATAAGAATTTTTGTGTTTCAGAAAAAAAAGTATCCCTAAAATGTCTGCTAACATTTTTAATTTTTAAACATAAAATGATATAAACCATTTCTTTTTAACCAATATATGCTCCATATTGAGTGTTATTACTTATAATGCCACATGAAATGATTTTCAATAAAAACACAATACAGAATTTACATAACCTTTTCCATTTTATCCACAAGAAAGAAATTCTCAGCAAACACTGTGCTTGGCAGGGGTCTTCTGACTGAATCACTGGCAGGTGCTAATTGGCAAAAGAGAAGGCAGTTTGCAGTAAACACCTTTCTCCATATAGAAAGTGTTGCACCGCAAAAAATAAAGTTCCTTGAACTTTATTGGCTGCTCAACAAATAAGCTTTTCACGGCAACAGATGCTTAGCTTTATGACAAGAGAATTGCCTAAGCCCAAAAGCTGGAGGTTGCTGTGAGCTGCGACGTCATAGCACTCTACTTAGGGTGACAAAGTGAGACTCTGTCTCTAAAAATAAATAAATAAATAAAATAAAAAATATTATTTGTAACACTGAGTATGTGGTAAGTTCCACTGGCTTAGTTTAGTTTCTGATTAGTTTTTATTACTCATAAAAAGAAAATCTAAACACTTAGATTTTTAAGCAACACTTTTGTTCAATTTATCCTCCCACTGAGCTGCAATAAGATCCATGGTACGGGCCTAATTTTTTTTTTTTTTTTAATCATGCAGTGAAATGTGCACCCTGTGTAGAATTACAAGGCTCTAATTTCATTGAAAGTTTCTTTGATGTCATAAATCAAAAGGCTGAAAAATAGAATCTTTAAAACACTGATATGAAAACGAAAGACTGGTATTACCTCAATAGCCCAGTAATCTAACCTGTGTATTATTGGTTTCTTAAATGACTCATTTCCTACTTCCGTATCAAAATTGGTGAATTATGAGATATTCAGCAAAAGTTTAGCATTTCTTTCACCCATCAGTAATAACCAATATAAAAACTCATTCCAATAGGAAATTAACTATTTTCTTGCCCTATAAATGAAACAAAATCATATTAAAGTTAATGATAGTGAAAACATTTATTAAAATGCACATAAAATTTAGAATAATTTAATCAGGATCTACCTTTTGCAAAATGTCAGGCAATCATTGCGGTAATAAATCCCAAAGTTACTCCAAGGTAATAAGAATGTCTCTGTCTAGAACTGTAAACTCTTCTTTGTCGCTAAGGTATTTTATAAGCAGTGGGTTCTTTTAAAGAAAACTTGCTACCTTTTCCTTTTAGCTGGGTCCACAGCTTGAGTGTACCTATGCAAGCTGCCTCAATTAGTTTAATTTTAACCAGGGACAGAAAACCTTTGACTAGCATAGCCTCTGTTTATGGATACTAATATACTAGGAAACATTGGAATTTCTTAATTTACCATAATAAAATATAACAGACTTGTATCCTAGTCTAAGCTTCCCAAAGAAGCTTTCGCATTTGCATATGTGTTTTAAGGATAGGGAAGCTATAAATAAATGGTTCAATAATTATTTTCAAGAAAACAGTGTGAGAAATGTGGAAGTTTAACACAGTGGCTATAAGAGTTGTACCTTTCTGACTTCGGTGAGTAATACAGTGGGGTTTTAGCATAGGGATATCACAGCATAGCATTATTAGAGCACACGTTACATCACATTTCTCCAACCCAGTCTGGAGAGTAGCACAGTGGGGGCACTTGGGGCACATATATTCAAGGAAATGAGTTTGCATTGCAGTCAGTGATAACAGCAAGCACAAACATCAGCCCCATAACCACAGTGAACAGGCACCTGTTCATGCATAAAATGCCTCATGAGGACATAATTATTAAGACTCCTATGGATAAATAAAAAATATCTTTACTAGTATTTCTACTGTGTTTGTCAAATACAGACCACTGACTCAAAACTTATAAATTTCCAGGTACAGTATAACAGTAACTGCTAAGACTTGTGTGATGCTTACTCTATACTAGACACTTTTCTAAGTGCTTTATGTATTTTAACTATCTAAATCTCATAATAACCCTCTGAGGTAGGTAACATAATTATCCTATTGTATTGGTTAGGAAATTGAGGACTAACAAGTAGAAGTAACTTGCCTAAGGTCATGTGAATCCTGAGGAGGGGAGACTAGATTCAAACTCAAGCAAAAATCAAATCCATACTCTCTTCAAAATATCTACCTATATTTTCTGAGTCTTTCAGAAAATACATTCTTATGCATGGTTTAATATTGTATTAATTATCAAAGAAAAGCAAGCATAAAAACAGTCAAATTATAAGTTTACTATTAAAAATCGGCTTGCAGGGCAATGCCTGTGGCTCAGTGAGTAGGGCACCGGACCCATATACCGAGGGTGCTGGGTTCGAACCCAGCCCTGACCAAACTGCAATTTAAAAAAACAAAACAAAACAAAAATCAGCTTGCAGCCTTTAAAATAGTCTGAGAAAATTTGAATCTAGGAGAAAGAAGGATGGGTATTTTAATACATTGTCTTGATGTATTTCCTATGTAACTAGATTAACAGGCTAAATATTTATTAGATCATAACA
Source organism: Perodicticus potto (assembly GCA_963574655.1). NCBI lineage: Eukaryota > Metazoa > Chordata > Mammalia > Primates > Lorisidae > Perodicticus > Perodicticus potto. The sequence continues at coordinate 15,648 of CAUYRH010061744.1, forward strand.
AAAGCTATCAGTGCTTGTGATGAACAGAGGCAATATAAGAGCAGATAATATATTCATTCTAATACATTTGATGATTTTGGTATTTCCCGACCACTTCAAATACACTCAAATATATATCAATTTCAAATAGAAAAAGATCTAATTTTGTGCTTTTAAGATATAGGAAGAGAAAGGAAAAGAAAATCCACCTTTAAAATGCCATATGATTTTTAAAAGCCTCCTTTTAATAACTGGTTCATAGAAAAGACCTTATGGCAAAATGGATAAAAAAAGAACACATGGAATGTTCTTGCTACACAACAAAAACACTAAAATGATAAAAATAATAATTTTTAAAAATTGAAACATACACAGATGTAGTCAAGGAAGCAGACAGAGAAAGATGGCTGGAATATCTACTATCTGCACATACAGTGGAAACCCACATCTCTGAGCACGTGGAAGCTGGTACCACTTAAAGTGTGAATATTGGAAACAGGAGTGTGATTGAGCACAGGCTCAGCTACTTGCTGCTTGCAAAAAGCCAACAACAAGAATGAGGTATAGTGAAAGGGAAGTGACTTTATTCCAGAGCTAGCAGTAGTTAAATGGCCAAGGCTCTTGCTTCAAAGAAACCATTTCCAAGTCTCAAGCTCAGGGTAGGCCTTTAGAAAGGGAATTTGATATGAAATGCGTGTGGGAATGGCAGGGAGATAAGGAAGTTCTGGTCAGCTGACTTGTCCTGCCCCACCTGGTCCGTGGGCTGGGCCATCCCCTAGGCTGTTTATCAATAGACTAATTGTGGCCTTGAAGTGATCTCCTGATGGGGGTCTGAATAGTTTCAAGACTCAGGATCTGGAATTTCTAAACAAGCACATAATTAGATAGAGGAAACTTGTGCTGGGAAGTGCCTGGTGGAAAGAAGGAGGGCAAAGGTCAGAATATTATAACAAGAAATGGGTAGCAAAATTTTAAAATGTGGCACTGAGAAATAGGGCACTAATTACAGTAGCAGAACTGGACATGCCCTATGCAAAAGACACGTAAATCTGACTTACAGAGGGCAAGGTCCGTAATCAGGCCTTTTTCTGTGAAGTGAGAGGGATGCAGTCTCCTCCACCTACAGCTGGACATGCACTCCATTTTCTAGGCCTAAACAGGCTCATAAACAAATGTGATGAAGGTTCCCTCTAAGCCACCACTCCCCAGGAAGGGCAGAATGCTTAAAACATGACCACATTCCTACACTATGGCAATTTTAAAGTTAACTTCTCCTTACATGCCTTTGGGGCCAATGGCTATGACATATATTTTTGACATGCATTTCATTTTCCCAAACCTCCCTGCCTGTGGGGAAAGAGAAACTGCCTATAAACCCATAGACAGAAAGCCAAAATCAGCAACCTACTGGGGACCCCTTCACCATCTCAGAGGCTTTGCTTTGCTTCTTCTCTTATCTATAATAAAATCTATCCTGCTGCTTACTCGTGGTGGTCTATGAATTTGTTCTTTTATTTCTCAAGATCTAAGACCTGGCAGAGAAATTCCAGTAATGAGAGCATAAACTACACTCCTTGTATAATAAAAACCAGTATGGAGATATGTATGTCTCTGAACTTGAACTTGAACCCATGTGGTGCACAAGGAAGGACAATCAAAAGTGTAGGACTGCTCTCAAATAAGACCACCTAGCGTGAGGGGGAAAGGCAAAACTTCCTCTTTTGCCCTTGGAAATTTCACTGGTAATTCAACAAAAACAAAGCAAATTAATAAAGGTAAAGCTATCAAGTTTTTAAAGTATATACATGGTAACCCCCCCCCCAAATGAGGATTCAACTCCCCAATGGGATTCAGGAGCTTATATGCCTATCAGGTAAAATAGATTATAGTAGGAGGAAAAGAAGAATTCTGTAGAGGGGTAGTAAAGGGCCACTACCAGGGCTGAATGAATGGGGAATGAAGATTAACTAGTAAATAGTCCCCTTTTGGAATTTAAATTATTCTGAGAGGGAAGATATTATCTTCTTAAAAAATCTGTTCAAAATTCCGATGTGGTCATACCCCTGGTCTTGAGGGGAAGAAAAGAATAATTGTTCTCCTAGGGGGGTCTGGACCTTAGGTACATAAAGAAACTTTAATGATTTGGGGAGAGTTTTTTTGGGGGGAGGGCAGCAAGGTTTGCCCAGAATGTTTAAAGTGCCATTTTGGAGGGTAAAATGTTTTCTAATTTTCTTAACCAAGAAAAGTAAATTCAAAGCAAACAAGGAAATATAAATCCATTAAGGCAGCTAAAGTCCTCCCAAAATAAAAAAATATACAACCAAGAAAATAGAAATACTATATCCTTTGAGAAAAGGACCCAGTGATGCCATTCTGGGCTTTCATCCTCCATTTTAGAGCAAATCTGAAAGTCCCTAGTCTTGTCTCTTAGTAAGCCACACCCCTCCCCATCTCTTGGAGTGCATCTACCCCCACCACCATTAAAATTGGTGGGACCAAACCAGCTTTCAACTCCAGTATAGGCACAAGGAATAACCAATCCAGGGACTACACTTTGTTCCCCCACCTCCCACCCCATATCTGCCCATAAAAACCCCTGCCCACTGCAAGCACAGGGCTCTCGGTCCCAGCTGCATCTGGGAGTGCCAGCAGCCCAGGCTCAAGCTTGAATAAAATGCCCTCATGTGATTGCATCGGTGTCTGACTCTCTTGTATGGTCATTGGGGACCCCGATTCTTGGGTGTAACAAAATGGCTTTAAAATAACCTTAAAAGCAAAAAGGAGTTGCAGTTATAAACAAGATCAGAAGATATGTTTCCTCTGATTATCAATTGTTTTTCTCTTCCTCTCTGTCTTTCTCTCTCTAAATAAATATAGAAATTGGTAGATGATAGATAGGATAAAGAATAACTGGAAATCACATAAATACAGTAAATTCAATAACTAAAGGTCAAAATAACCTTCATAGAGGGAAGCAGTCATTTGAAAACTTAAAAATTGAATGATGGGAGGGTGGCACCTGTGGTTCAGTGAGTAGGGCACTGGCCCCATTCACCAAGGGTGGAGGGTTTGAACCCAGCCCTGGTCAAAATGCAGCAACAACAAAAAAATAGCCAGGTATTGTGGTGGGCACCTGTAGTCCCAGTTACTTGGAAGGCTGAGGCAAGAGAATCTCCTAAGCCTAAGAGCTGGAGGTTGCTGTGAGCTGTGATGCCACGGCACTCGACTGAGGATGACAAAATGAGACTCTGTTTCTAAAAAAATAAAATTGGATGATGGGAGGAAATTACTAAGGAAATATCAATCAAAGAAAAAATGTGTTGGGCAGTGCCTGTGGCTCAGTGAGTAGGGCACCAGCCCCATATACTGAGGGTGGCGGGTTCAAATCCGGTCCCTGGCCAAACTGCAACAAAAACTAGCCAGGCATTGTGGTGGGCGCCTATAGTCCCAGGTACTTGGGAGGCTGAGGCAAGAGAATTACCTAAGCCAAAGAGTTGGAGGTTGCTGTGCCACAGCACTCTACCAAGGGTACAAAGTGAGACTCTGTCTCTTAAAAAAAAAAAAAAAAAAGACACAAGAAAAGGGATTGAGAAATACCATACATATGTTTTTGGATGGCAGATTTATAATAGAGAGCATTGCTTGAAAGGGTGTAAAAATGTCCTTGATCTCTTTAAAACCTCTCCACTCTTGCTGTATTTAAAACCTACATCCCTGCCTCAGGCCATTGGTTGGGGGGGGTACAAGGGAGTGTCTTTTGTCATTTGTACCACAGGCGATGGCTTAAGGGAACTGTCTGGAAAGACTGTCTTCCAGCAGATTGGATCAGAACCATCAAATGTAGTTAAGTAATGATACCTTGAAGGTAAATACTCTCCCTTAAAAGCTGTGTATTTCTGCTTATAGATAGGACAATGGACTTTAAGACAGGAGTTTCTCTTATGGACTTTAAAACAGGAGTCTCCATTGTTCTCATTTGCCTAGAAATTAACAAACTCCTCTTTCCTTTTTCTTAACCCACTTGTCCTCATTTTTTTTTTTTTTTTCTGATGCACCTTTGGGGACAAGTACTAAGCTTTTGGTAACAGATTGATTAAATAAAGAGAATGTAAAGAGATAAACTCTGACAAATAAAAATACTGACTTTAGCCATAAATCTTCCAATTTATAATGCACATAAATACATTGTGATGAAACAGCTTTGCATTTCAGATTAATGAAATATTTTAAAAGCTACTAGAGGGAATGTATTAATACTAGAATGTTCATAAGCAATAAAAATTTACAAATGACTGTGGTTAAAATCATCTAAGTTCTACACTTATAAAAAACAACTTCATCCCAGAATTGCATATGCCCCAAATTCATCTTTCCAGAGGGAGAAGAGAGACATTTATTTTCAACCACATAAAGACAAAAATAATTTACTATTTGTAAATCCTTGGTTCCCCTGTTCAGGATTGGACAGGACCTCCATTTTCTAGGCCTGGGTGAGCTCAGAAATCAATCTTACCACAGACACGCTTCTCTGGGCACAAATAGGTTCTTTCCAGGCCACATTTTCTGGGCTCAAGCAAAGTCATGTAAAAAGTAGCCTGATCAAGCTTTCATCTTGTTGCAGGAAGACAAGGCCCAACAGAGAGAAAGAGCACCCAAACACCACGTTTATAAGAAGAAGCGCTTTATTCACCAGCTGGGAGCTTACGGCATAGAAGAATTCCAAATGGCTGTGCTCCCCATCTAGCTTGTTCTTTCCCTTTTTATTGACAGTGAAGAAGTTCCATCCCACAGGTACTCTTCTCATTGGCCAGTTTGAATCAAGCGGGAGATGCTAGTCCAGTCCCCACAGAACTACAGGATTTCACAGAACTTGGAAATTTCCAAGTTCCAGGAAGTTACAAATTCCTAAGGGCTGAGTCACCATGGAGAGGACCCTGAAAGTGTATCCTTGTGCTCTCCTTGACAAAACCTGTTCTCCCAGACCTCACCCTTCTCAGGTATCCTCTCTCACCACAGCTTCAGGGAAGAAAAGTGGTACCAAACAAGTTGCAAGCACATTTCTCGACCTGAGGAAACTTTCCCTAGCTGTTAGCGGAAGTAGAAAAACTATACATCTGATACAGGTAAATAACAAGAATTTACAAAGAGCTCAAGTAATAAGAAGGGAAAAAAAAATCACAAGTGGGAAAAGGACATGAATAGAAGATTTTTTAAAAGAAGATCAACAAAGGGCTAACAAACATACGAGAAATGGTCAACCTTACTATGAGGAAAATGTAAATTAAAACAACAATGAGATATCACCTTGTGCCAGTTAGAATGGCCTTTATTAAAAAGTCCAAAGTAATAAATGTTGGCATGGATGCAGAAAGAAAGGATCACTACAGACCATTGGTGCAATTGCAGATTAGTACAACCTCTCTGGAAAATAGTATGGGGATACTTCAAAGAAGTAAAAGTAAATCAAATGATCTAGCAATCCCACCACTGGGTATTTACCCAAAGGAAAATTAGTCATTTTATCAAAAAGACACCTGTACTTGAATGCTTTTTTGCAGAATAATTCATAATTGCAAAAATGTGGAATCAACACAAGTAACCATTAATTCATGAGTAGATTAACAAAATGTGGTGCCTTGGAATACTACTCAGCCTTGAAGAAGGATGACTTAATGCCTTTTGCAACCTTTTGGATAGAATAGCATATACTTCATCCTAAGTGAAGTATGTAAAGAATGAAAAACCAATCCTCACATGTGCTCACTATTAAGTTGGAACTAACTGGGGAACAACACATGTTCTTGAGGAATGTACAACTTAATCGAAATAAAACAGGGGGTACAGGGAGGAGGGGTTGGGTGGAAACCTACCTAAAATGTATGGTAAATATTATCTGAGTGGTGTGCACACTAATGGCCACGACTTAAGCATTATAAAAGCAATCTATGCAAACAAAAGTATTTGAACCCCTGTAATATTTTGAATTAAAAAAGGAAGAAACTAAAATTAAAAAAACCCATAATGAGATATTATCATAGACCCACCATCTAGTTAGAACTAGAAAAGATGGCAATACAAAGCATCAGTAAGGATAGAGCTGTGAGAACTCTCATACGCTGCTAGTAGGAATATACATGTTTGCAACAGGAACACTTTGGAAAAGTGATCATTATTTATTGCTTTAATCTAAACTATATATATTTTATAGTTCAACAGTTTCATTTCCAATAGAAAAACATGTATATGTGAAATGAGATACAAATATGAAAATGTTCATAGAAGCATTATTCTAATAGACTTGACTCTTGAACTCTTCCCGCACAGTCAAAAATCTATATATACATTTTGACTCTATGAAAACATAACTGCTCAGAGCCTGTTGTTGAATGGACGTCTTACCAATAAGATAAACAATCAATTAACACATATTTTTGTATGCTATATGTATTACACAGTAGTTCTAAATCAAAAATTACTCAAATATCCATCAATAGCATCCACTGTGTTATATCCATACAACAGAATCTCACGCAGTGATGGAAATGAACAACCTTGCTCCACACCACAGCATGTGTGAATCTTACATATATAATGCTCTTCAAAGGAAGCTAGTCATAAAAGAATTCTCTAAACTTTTCATTAATATCAGGTCCAAAATGGGAAAAAAATTAACTATTGGGTTAGAAATACAGACACTGGTTGCATTTAGGAAAGAAAGAGAGGGAATATGTCACAGGGGGTCCCTGGGTGATCCCTGAGAAACAAGCAATATTTTATTTCTTGTACATTGGTGCTGGTTACACAAATGTTTGTTTTGTGACAGCTCATTGAACAGTTGCATTCCTAGCATATTTGACTCCCAGAGACATATTTTAATAAGCCTCTCTTCTATAGACAAATTATTTTTAGTAATAATTATATAATCATCTCATAATAATTCATATTTTTCTTGATTCATTTTTAGTTTTCAAATCACTAAAATAGGAGAGTAAAAGTCAATGAATATTTCCCTTTAGGGTTTGCTCTGTTTCACCGTCTTACATTTTTAACGCAAATACAATCTCCAAGTAGTCAGAAGAATTCAATTAGATAACTAAAGTTCTGTTTTTCAGTTGAACTATTAAAAAACTTCATTTTTATAGTTATTGTTTGATCATTGCTTATTTTCGAATATAGTATCACATGTTGGAGACTCAAGCTGCACCCAAAACAAACTTGTAAGGTTAGAAACCATGATTCCATTGGTTTGCTCGAGAAGATACCACATAGTGAGTGGGCTAAATAACAAAAATGTAATTTCTCACAGTTCTATAGGTAACAGTTCAAAATCAAGGTATCCCCAGGGCTGGTTTCTTCTGAAACTTTTCTCCTTGGCTTGCAGATGTCTGCCTTCTGGCTGTGTCCTCATACGGCCCTTGCTCTGTGTGTGCACCTGCCTGGTGTCACTTCTGTGTATCCTGACCTCTCATCATGATGCTAGCCGGATTGAATTAGGCATCACCCTAGGGACCTCATTTTAAATTAATTTCCTTTTGAAAATCCCTATCTTCAAATATAGTCACATTCTGATGTACTGGGGATTAGGAAGTCAACATTTGAATTTTGGGCAGGGGCACAGTTCAGCCTGTGACAGTTAAGAGCTTTTGAGATGAACGTTGGTATCCTGTCCTCATGTGTTAGGGCTTTATGACTGGGAGTTGTCTGGATTGACGTTTGTGTTGAATTCAGAATTTATTAAAACAAAAGTAATAATGTGGTAATTCTATACACACCTATCTCTATGTAAAACTCAGTAGTAAGCACACAGCTGTTCAGAATTTAAATCAATGCAAGATTTTTTTTCATGGAAGAGTATTTTATTACTGATATTGTTCAGAAATATTGGCCCAGAGTGATAATTAAAAGTGCACAAACTTTAGACAGTTTTTTTGTTGTTTTTAAGTTTTCTATATACAGTGCACCCCCTTAGTGCCTGAAGTCGGTCCAGACCACTTGGTGCCCTTGGTATACCTCTGTCATAAAAATTGATATTTATGCTTTATTCTTTTCTTCGTATTTATGCTATATTTGAATATTAATAAAAAGTGTTGACTTGTAAGCTTGATAAGTCAGGGTTCAAATCCTCCAGGTCTATGCATGGTGCTACCATGAGCAAACTACTCAGCTTCTCCATGTGTCATGTTTTAACCTATAAAAACAGTATTAAACTATTTACCTCTAAGGACCATTGCAAAGATTTAAATAAAATGATGTACTATATGTAATATACTTTGCTACATTCCAGGCAGAGAGTAAAATGCTCACCATTGTGTGAGTCACAGAGAATTCTCTTTACTGTCATTGCACTTCTTTGCCTCATTTACTCAATTTTAAGCTTCTTGGGAGGAGGGGCGATCTCAGATGAATGAATGAATTGTTATGTGACAAGCACTGTTAGGAATGGACTTGGGGTTTGGCCAATCCAGTAAGAAAAACCCAGCAATGTGTTTTACTGTGTTATGGAGAAATGTGTAGAATGCTGGAGGAGGGCTGAAGAGGGAGCAACCGAGTTGCGGGAGCTATCAGGAAAGGCTTCCTGCAGGAGATTGATTTGAGCTTAGTTTTGAATCCTGTGAACCAACATCAACCACCAAAAACCATGATCACTAAGTAGGCTATGATAGATTGAGACCTATAGGGCAGTGGTGCTCACTTGGAGGTGACTTTCCTGGTAGAGGACATTTGGCAACGTCTAAAGATGCTGTCGGTTCTCAGTACTGTGGGGGTGCTACTGGCACCTAGTGGGCAGAGACCAGGATTGCTGCAGAACACCCTCCAAGGCCTCCGACAGCCCCACCCCTGAGAATTGTCCAGCGCAAAGTGTCCGTAGTACTGACGTTGAGAACGCCTGCATTAAGATTTATTTTAAGGAGAGCTAGAAAAAGATAACATGAAATATTCTTGGGCAAAAGTTTGTCTTTTATTTTTATTGTCCTTTATTAATTGTTTTTAAATCAAGATTTGGTTGGGGTAGTGGAAGGCTTGCTGTTCAAAGTATACCCAAACGTCGTAAGGACAGCATCCGTAGTCAGGCCCCGAGGCAGTGCAAGAGTGGGAAACCCTGTCCTTGAACATCCAGGGCGTCGCAGGCTGCCGTTTATTTTTCAGTGCTGTTTTCAGAAATAGTGGCAGGTAAGTGAATGATGCCACAACAGTGTGCAGAGCTGCACATCTGAAGAAACAGAGCTCGGGCTGATCTGTAGTATTCTCAGAGAAAAATAGGAAAAAATAGCCTCTAAGAATTAGAAGAAGAAAATGTAATTTCTTAAATGATAAAAATGCATCGGAAAACATGGAAAAGGATAAAGAACAAGATATAGAAATTTGCAAGGGTATTTATACGACAAAATCAATGCTGCCATTTTCTGTATCCTAATCAATTAATTCCAATTTATGTTTCGTTTCACTGTCATTCTGATTTTCCTTAGGATTATTTTTATGTTTTTGTTAAAAACAATTAGTTAACTTTTTGGTTATCCTTTTATGCTCAATAATAAAAGTATTTTGAGTTATGCATTTTCCTCTATGTACGACTTTGTCAGAATTCTGTATTGCAGCTTGATTTACATTTTGAATGATGTTTTTAATATTTGAAAGCATGTTTTTTGAGACAGTCTCACTCTGTTACCCAAGACTTCAGTGCCGGGGCATCAGCCTAGCTCACGGCAACCTCAAACCTGGGTTCAAGTGATCCTCCTGCCTCAGCCTCCCAAGAGCCACTGTGCCTGGCCTGAAAGAATGTTTTAATATTTCTATGCTGTTTTATTTCTTTATTTGACATGTAGTGATTGGTTTTATTTGTTTTTAATTTCTTGTTTAATTGAAAAAATGATTAATATTTGGAATTTATTAAGATTTTCCTTGTAGCACAACTGATTATAAAATGTCCTGTGCACCTTCCAGAAGAAAATGCTACACATGGTGCAATGATATGTCAATCAATGATAGACCATGTATACAAATGAAGTATCAAAAGATTATAATACTGTATTTTTACTGTATCTTTTCTATTTTTTTTTTTTGAGACAGTCTCATTTTGTCACCTCTGGTAGAGTGCCATAGCGTCATATGTTTGAGCTCACAGCAACCTCAAACTCCTGGGCTCAAGCAATTCTCTTATCTCAGCCTCCCAAGTAGCTGGGACTACAGGCTCCAGCCACAACACTCGGCTTTTCTTATTTATTTATTTATTTTTATTAAATCATAGCTGTGTACATTAGTGCAATCAAGGGGTACAATGTGCTGGTTTCATATACAATCTTAAATATTTTCATCAACCTATTTAACATAGCCTTCATGGCATTTTCTTAGTTATTGTTTGAAGACATTTGTATTCTGCATTTAGGGTCTTGCTCTAGCTCAGTCTGGTCTCGAACCTGTGAGCTCAGGCTCTCCACCTGCCTCGGCCTCCCAGAGTGCTAGGATTACAGGCGTGAGCCACCGCTCCCAGCCTGGATATGTTTAGATACAAATCCTTAGCATTGTGTTACAACTGGTCACAGTGTTCAATACAGTAATATGCTGTGCAGGTTTGTAGCCTAGGCTCATTAGGCTATACCATTTAGCATATGTGTAGTAGGCTACACTATGTATGTTCACTCTGTGAAAAGTTACTCTTACTCTTGTGTAAGTTCACTCTGTGATGTTAACATAAGGACAAAGTTGCCTAACAACACATTTCTCAGAACATATCCCAGTGGTTAGACAACACACAATAGTCCCACCTTATTAGTAAGGGACACATTTCAAGACGCCCACTGGATGCCTGAAACCACAGAGAATACAGATCCTTACACAGACTATGCTTTTTAATATGCATACATATCTATGATATTTAATTTATAAATTAGACACATTTTTATTATAATGTAATAAATTATAAATCATAATGATCTTTTTTAAGCAAATGAATGTACCACTTCTGGAAGCAGGACCAGGGAAAAGTATATAATAAAAATGATAAAATAGAAAATTATACTATGCTGTAATAAAAGTTACGTGAATGCGGTATCTTCACAAAATATCTTATTGTATTGTACTCATCCTTCTTGTGCTGACGTAAGATGATAAAATGCCTATGTGATGAGATGAAATGTGTGAGTGGTATGGGCATTGTGATGTAGCGTTAGGCTACTATTAACTTTGAACATAAGCAAGGCAGTACCACAATAGATGATCTGATAACCAAGACAGCTACTAAATAGCTAAGGGACAGGTACTGTATACAGCATGGATACGCTAGACAAAAGGATGATTCACCTCCCAAGTGGGATGAAAAGGACCAAGAGAGATTTCATTATGCTATGCAGATAAACGTAAAACTTATAAATTGTTTGTTGTTGGTGCCTGCTGTGGCACCCCGTTGCCGTGCGAATAAAAACAGCCAGACACAGATTGAAGGTATATGCTTGCAAGAGGTGGGTTTCCTATCTTTTCTCTGAGAGAGCCCCGAGAAGCCTCTCTCTTGGCCTTTTATTGAGGCCTGATAGAATAGGAGTGGGGAACTCACTTGCTAAGAACAGGAGTGGGGACCCACATGCTAGGATCACATGTTTAATGGTTGCTAAGTGCTCTTTCTGTCCATGCTCAACTCCCATCCTTTTGCCCTACCAATGTTACAAAGTATAACACTTGCTTACTAAGGAGCTACTGATCTTATCTCATTAATGCATGTAGCTGCTTGAGGGCTTGTCTCCAGGTCGCAAAACATCTCCTACTAATTGTTTCAGTAATTTTCCATTTAATATTTTGGGACCATAGTTGACTGTGAGTAACTACAAACTGTGGAAAAGGGGGGACTGCTATGTCTGTATTTTACATACAAAATACCTGTGTTTATATATAAAAAAGATGTACTTTTATTTAAATATTCAGTTATTTCATCAAATTCATATTCCTATTTATTTTTTCTCTCTCTGTCAAAAGCTTAGAGGAGTATCTAAAGTTTCCTACAGTGATAGTGATTTTGCCAATTTCTGTTTCTATTTATTATAGAGATTGTTTCATCTATTTAAAAGCTATCAGGGATTGCAATTATATTAGTGTCATAGAATTTATAGCATAAAACATTAAAATGGACAAAGAATGTTTTAGATTGACATTTCATTATTAACATATCTTTATTGTGTTTTATAACTTTTTGTCACTAATTACAAAACAGATTTGTGCTTATGTTTTCTTTTTTTATATTTATTTTATTTTATTGTCTTTATTATTAAATCATAGCTGTGTACAATAGTGCAATCAAGGAGTACAATGTGTTGGTCTCATATACAATCTGAACTATTTTCATCAAACTGATTAACATAGCCTTCCTGGCATTTTCTCAGTTATTATATGAAGACATTTGTATTCTGCATTTAGTAAGGTTCACCTGTACCCTTCTAAGATGCACCGTAGGTGTGGCCCCACCAATT
>CAUYRH010061745.1:0-32399 GCA_963574655.1 Perodicticus potto
ATAGATCTAGCTCTTTTTTGTTTGCTTGTTTTTTGAGGCAGAGCCTCACTCTTTCACCCTGGGCAGAGTGCTGTGGCATCACAGCTCACAGCAACCTCCAACTTTTGGCCCAAAGCGATCCTCTTGCCCCAGCCTCCCAAGTAGCTGGGATTATAGGTATGCACCACAACGCCCAGCTATTTTTAGAGATGGGGTGTCACTCTGACTCAGGCAGGTCTCAGTGAGCTCAAGCAATCCGCCCTCCTTGACCTCTCAGAGTGCTGGAATTACAGGCGTGAGCCACCTCACTGGCAACACATGTGGTTCCTAAAGGGACACCGGGTAAATGTAACTCAGTAAAAAGCAGAGACTGGAGATGGCAGTGCCCTGAAAGTCCTCTTAGGTTATCTTCATTCCTTGCTTCGTGGAGCGGGAGGGTAGTCACGGTTGCCAAAGGCAGTCCCCAGCCTCAACTGTCCTCTGCCGCCTGCCTCCCAGCCTGCGGCGACGCCCGTGTTCTCCTTGCTAGCTGGAGATTGCAAATGCAGTTGTCCCACGACCAGGCTGAGCTCTGAGTGAGCAGCCCAGGGCCACTTGAGAGGCAGCTGGTGAGGTAGCCTGAGGCCACGCACCCAGCCCCAAGAAACTGGCGCTGACAGATTCTCTTTCCCTGACTATGCTTTGGGGTGAGGCCACGGAGTCCCCAGGGGCAAGGCAGGAATCAGACAGGCAGAGGCCACTGTGGGGTAAAACATGGGGAGTCTGAGGTCACTCCAAGCTAGAAGCCATCAGGGTTTAAAACCTGCTGTATTCAGAGTCCTTTTGGTTAAAATAATAATTCTTCTCTTACTAAGTGACAGGTCGTGAGGCTGGTTACTCTTGACTTGGCAAAGCAACAAGAAGAAAAACAAACCCACACAGTCTGGAAGAAAAGGAGTTAGCATCTGGGCCATGGACGGAGAGAATGATGTGTTTCGAGCCGGAAATGGCTGTCACTCTGACCCATATCCCAGTGATACAGGCACTGCTAGAATCTCAGTATCTGTATTTTAGAGACAAGACAAGCTGAAACTGAAGACCACAAGGCCAATAATTGGCAAAACTGGACTTGGATATGTCCTGAATCCTTATCTGCATGTCCCTAACACACCCCAGCAGCACTGGACAGTGGAAGGCAGAGAAGCTGGACAGAGCAGGTTAAGGGCAGGGACCCTGGGCCTGACTTCCCACGAGGCAGTAGTGGGTTCGAGTCCCCCATGGATATCACCCCTCTTTCTTAAAGGAGGGGTGTGGCAATGTCCCGTCATGAAACCCAGCACCCCCACCTGGTAGCCATGAGACTCAGAGCCTCGGTTTTCCCACCTATAAAATGGGTGAGTAATACCTAAATCACAAGTTTGCTGAAAAACATTTCACCCTTTTTCCTCTTCTAGATAGCCAGGAGAACAGTCTCCTCCTTCAGGCCTGGACATAAATACCATTTCCACCTGATGCCCAACCTCCCCGGACCCGGTGGGCTCCCCTAGTGCCTCGTTGGACCCCTTTGGACCCCCTCACTCTTGTAATCTCTTGCTCTGCCTCTGACAGGTTCCTGTGGGCGGGGGGCGGTTCACCAGGGTCACCAGCCTGACACACAGTGTGCACTTTTGTCACTGCTGGAGCTGGGGGGAGGAGGAGGGGTCTAGGGCAGCCGCGGCCTTTTGGGCCATCCAAGCAACAGACTGCCCGTCTGCACGAGAGGCTCTCTGGCCACCCCTGGGTGGGCTGAGGGGACTGGCAGGTTTCCACAGCGGGTAGTACCAGCCACAGGAGAGGCGTGCCGGGCTTCAGCAACAGCGCCACAGATTCTGTGCTACCGACCTGTTTTAGGTATTGTTTTTTGTAACTTGTTATCTTGTTATAATTTCAAATCAAATTCCAGGACACTGGTCACCCAGTTTCAGCTGTCACTGGCAGGTCCTATTTGAGTTACCATTGTCCCTCTATGCGTGCTTTGATGTGGAGGTGGATTTTGAACTATTTGAGAATAAATTACAGACATTAGCCTCTGATTCCTGAGTATCTCAGTGCATTTCCTGAGAATAGGACTTTTTCTTCCTTAACTACATTCAACGATCGAGATCAGGAAACTTAACATTTTGCATGGATGGGAGGCTATCATGGTGGACTTTAGCAAATTTAGTGTATTGTGATGTGCTGTGATACCATTATCTAACTCACCGTCCATTTTCCAGTGTTTTCAACCATCAAAACCACTGAGATGAGCACTAGTATGGTCCCCTTTTACAGATAAGGAAATGGAGGCACAGAGAGGTTAAGCAATTCACCTGAGGACACACAGCCAAAGGGGACTACACCAAGATGCTACCCTGAGGGCTCCTAACTGCTCTGTTAACCCCTATCTGATGCTGCTGGAGATGGCAAAATGTCCAGGGTAGGGCTGAGGACTCAAACTAAAGGACCTAGGGGGTGGCAATCTCAGAAGGCAGAAGCACAGAAGCTTTGCCAGGTGGTGGGGAAAGCAGGGTGCCAGGGTGGCTGTCAGCCACTGACCTTGATTTCCCTTGACTTGAAAGACTCCGCAAGCCACGCGTGGAGCTGGGGCCTGTGTTTTCTGGTTCTTGCCATGCACCTGGGTGGCTGTGCAAGCAGGGTCCGTGTATGCCAACCATAGTCACGGCATCTGCGGCAGACCGGGTCTGCAGAAAGACTCGGTCAGGATCTCGGCTCTGCCTCTTATCTGCATTACCTTGGCCAAATGACCTAACTCAAGCCTCAGTTTCTTCATTCAAAAAATGGATACAATGATAGTTCTTATGCCCTCAGGCTGTGAAGACTAGATATAATTAATACTCAGTAGGCTCCAATCAATGAAGAGCACTGATGAGGCCGTCCCTGGAGTGCCACCTTCCTGGAGGGAGGCAGGAAAGAACAGAGCGTGTTGCGGGGGGGATAGTATAGTTCCCATTGTACTGTTTACATGGATCTCCTCTGGTAACCAGTGGCCGAAGTGACAAAAAGCATGGTTTCAATGTTCCGTTTGGGATCATATGTCATGAGGTTCTGCCAATATCTTCTAGAAATGGACAGGTCACCTCAAAGCCTTGGAAGCCCAGGGGAAGTTGACCATTTTGGCTGCCTCTGGCCTGGTCTGAACAGACCACAGGGCTGGCCAGGAGAGAAAGTCCTCAAGGGACCCTGGCCTGTGACCTCTGGGACATTCATGCTGCCCTGTATACTTGTGCCTACATACACCGTGTGACAGTCTGTCTTATTTTTTATGGCAAGACTGAGTTAGCACTTGTCCACACCCAAAAGCAAACGCTTTCATCTTGACTGACCCATTTGGCCCAGAGCGAGCCATTTCCAGGCCAGCATGGACAGGGAGGTGGCGGGGCACAGGCGGATGGAAAGGTAGGCAGGGTTTTGGGTAATTCCATTTTCATTTTAGAAGTCCTCATGAGACAAGGGCAAGTCAGAGCGACTCAAACTGGAAAGAACTTGAAGAACAAATGGCTTCGTGGGGAAGGCTGGGACTCAGCACTCGAGCCACCCAGGCGTGGGGTGGGAGCTGGGGCCGAGGCACCTCGAGCAGGCAGCCTTGTCTCACCGAGCCGCAATTTCCTTGTCTGCAAAATGGAATCAACAACACTTACCTCGTCGGGTCGTGGGGAGGAAAGAATCAGAGAAGGCCCGTGAGGCACCATGAAGTTTTCAAGCCACGTACTCAGGTGTATAAGAAAAGCTGCAACTTGATTTTTCTATAATGAAACTTGAGCTAAATCTCAAGCCCCACCCCCTTCCCTATCTCCAAAAAGCATGGTAGAATAAAACTTCATGTAGCCTTTCAGGGAATGCATCCTGGTTTTCCCTATCATTTCAAGTTTAAATCAGTCAAGTTAGAATTCGCTCTTGCCCCTCTTCCTCTTGGGCTTGAGATCTAGGGACAATGTCCCTTAGCACAGAATCAGAGCCTAGCCCTCCTCGTCTCAGAGCCCTCCATGGCTCCACATTTCCCTGGAGTTGGAGCCCAAGCCCGTCCTGCACCAGGAGGGCCACCCCTAGCTGGGCCCCCGTCTGTCCTCAGCACTCACCTCTCCCTCTGCTGTTCTCTCCTGCTGCGGCCTCCCTGGGTTGGGGGCTGGGCACCTCTGGGAAGTGGAATCTTGGGGTTTGCTGCTTCCTCTGCCTGGAGCAGTCATCCCTCCACCATCACCTTCTCAGTGAGGCCTTCCCTGTCTTTCCTATTTAAAATGCCAGCAGCCCCTGCAGCAGCACCCCCCTGGTCTCCTGCTCCCTGCAGCTCTTCCCACCTCCCAATGTGCAGTGTGTGTAACTTGCCCTTTGTCTACCGCCTGCCTCCTCCATGAAACCGCAAGCTCCACCCAGGAGCAGGCACGTTGGGGTCTGGTTTTGTTTTGTTGTATCGCTAGGACCTAGGACAGTGCCTGGAATGGAGGCTGGACGGATGGAGGGAGGGAAGGCCAGCGGGGTCAGGCCGCATGCAGCATCCTGGCCTGCAGGCGGTGTCAGGTCAGGGGCAGCTTGTGCTCAGGATGGCGCCAGCTATGAGGCGCCATGGCTGGGTCCTCTGCCCTGGCTCTCCCCAGGCCATCATCTACCCTCTTACTCCATTCCCGAACCTGGAGGCCTCTTTGGGAGGCTTCTCAGCCCAAGCCTCCTGTCTTCTAGTAGTGCCACAGCTTGCAGGTTGGGGAATTCTGAACATTCTGGGCAGAAGTGGGATACCAATTCTCTTCTACTCTCGGGCTTTCAGGAACTGGCCTGGGAGTCCTTTCTTCCCTAACCTGGCTCGGCTCTGTGGTCCTTCCCAGCACCTTGAGCTCATCTAAACTGAAAGGGGGTTTGATTCAAGGACACTGTGGGTCCTGCAGAATCTCAGGGAAAGTCAAGGACCAGGTGGGGAGTTTCTACAGCCTGAAATGACACCAGGTCATGCCACAGAGCCGATCTGGGGGACCCACCTGCAGCAGCTGAGCCCTGCACTGTGACGTTATTCCATGCAGCGTCCTCCCACATTTCGTGTTGGACCGACACCTGGGCTTGCCAGATAAGCTGCAGGAGGCCCTGTTTAATTTGAATTGCAGATAAGCAGTAAGTTTTAGTGCAAGTCCTATACAATGTTTTATCGTAATGATTATTCTATTTTGCCTAAACCTGGCATCCCTACCCACTGCCCTGAAGCCCCACTGCTGCTCTGAGAGAAGCCGCTGGACCCCACTTCCTTCACCAGGGCTCCCAATTCCAAGTCACAGGGCATAGCACACAACCCTCAAGCAGTGAGGGAGTCCCGGAAAGTGAGTGTCTGATCCTGGAAGTTCCTACAGAGGACGGGGCTTGGCCTGGCGGGATTGCAGGCCATCAGGCAGGGGCCAGCATCTGGTGCTAGGCTCCATGATTGGGTCTGGCAGGGTGATGAACCAAACTCACCCCTAAATCTATTTTCTCTGCCAGGGAGTTTTATATGTCTATGTAGAGACCTTTCTCCACTGTGGGGAACCAGGGATCCAGGGAGAAAGGGCCCAGTCCAGGGTTGGGCAAGGAAAACGCAAGATGAGCTGGGAACATCTTGTTGTGCCAGAAAGTCAGGAAGTCCTCGAGGTGACGGGCCATGCGGGGAGCACTCGGGAGCCAGCTGGATGGAGCTCCCTCTGAAATCTAGGACAACTTGAGCATCCAGATAAAATTGGGATCGGAACCAGTGCAAACATAAGAATGAATGAGGCCACACCGCATGTGTGAATGACTGTGTATAAACCATATCAGCGCTGTGACACACACATATATCGGTACACGCATGTGTGCACGTGCCTGAATCAATAAATAAACGAGGGAGAAGGGAAGCCATTTCCTTACAGCACAATGACAACTAGTACGTATGGAAGCAATGTTAGAATCAGAAAATCCACCACCCGGTGACCACCATAAAATACTCCTTTCAGGCAAGAATTATCAACAGAAGCAAAAACTAGCTGGTGACGGTTTTATGGAAAACACATATTTACATAGTCTCAATATATCTCTATATAAGATAATTACAGTAGAGCCTCTGTAAGTTACCGCCCAAGGGACTGTAACAAACTGGTCAACATACGGAGGTGGTCAACATAAGGAACTAGGCCCACTGTACTGATACATGTGGCGTGTGTCCAGTCTATGAAAATTAGGTCAACTTAAGGAGGTGGCTGGGATAGGGAAGTGGTTGACTATATTTACAGTCAACTGTTACTACTGTATTTATTTTAAAATTTAGGGACTTCAGGCCAGGTGTGGTGGCTCACGCCTATAATCCCAGCCCTCCAGGAGGCCGAGGCTGGTGGATTGCCTGAGCTCAGGAGTTTGAGACCAGCCTGAGCAAGAACAAGACCGTGTCTCTACTAAAAATAGAAAAACCTAGCCAAGCATGGTGGTGGACACCTGTAGTTCCAGCTACTTGGGAAGCTGAGGCAAGGGGATCACTCAAGCCCAAGACTTTGACGTTGGTGTGAGCTATGATGCCACTGCACTCTACCCAGGGTGACAGAGTGAAACTCTGTCTCAAAAAAAAAAAAAGAAAAGAAAAGAAAGGAAAATTTAGGAACTTCGCAATGGAGAGAGTCAGCAGGTTTCTTCACCATGTGACCAGAACTGACCGCTACAGGAACAGGACAATGCATGTGGCCCTGATGTGACATCCTGGGAGGATACGGCGTCTCTTCATGTCATTTCTGCCTAAAATATATAACCTGACATTTGCACTGAGGAAACATTGGGAAGACTCAATTTGAGGGACATTCTACAAAACATTTGGCCAGCAATCTTTTAAAAAAAAAAAAAATCATAAAAGGCAAAGTTAAACCAAAGAGCTTTTCCAAGTCGAAGAAGAGTAAAAAGACATGAAAACTGGATGTGGCTCAGGGCCTGAGGTCGTCTTTTGTTAGAATCTGAAGAGGTCTAGATTAGATAACATGTTACAGCAACGTTAATTTCCCGATTTAGAGAATTATACCACGTCTGTGTAAGAGAATATCTCATTCTAAGAGAACATCCTTGTTCCTAGGAAATATCCACTGAAGTATCTAGAGATAAAAAGGAGCCTCATGTGTACAACTGTCCCTTAAATAATTAGTGGGAAAAAAAAAGAGAAATAGAGACAAAACAATGATAAGTAAATCTCCTAAAATGTTAGTTTCAGACAGATCTGAACGAAGGGAAGATGGGGATTCTTTATACTATTTCTTACAGTTTTCTGCAAGTTTGAAGTTATTGCAAAGTAAATTAAAACACACACACACACACAAAATCTATTTGGGAACTCAAAAGCTAAAGTCAATGTTTTTGTTCCTGCTGTTCTGCTGGGGCCTCCCTTCCCCACGGTAGAAGCCAGAAGAGCAGAAGCTGAAGCTAAGGCCTAGGGGTGAGATTTGGAGGAGAAAAATCACGAGAAAGCAAAAAACGCTGGTTACAAAATGATGTATCAGCAGCTCCTGTCTATAGCAGGACAGATGCCATGGCAGGGCGGGAAGTGGGGAGGGGCCTGGCCATGGGTGGCTTCCCCAGCACAGCACCCTTGGACTACCCACCTTCCCCATGGTTGGGTTTCTGTTACATTCAGCCAGATGCATTCCTAAGTGAGCTTTGATAAACATAATTGGATTGGCATCTCAGAACCTGCAAGTCATTGGAAGAGATGTGCACTTATTAAATGAAACGGCAGATGGTTGACGCCCACCTAGTACCTGGCACAGGTAAATTCCTTTGTTGTCTTCCTGTGTGAGGTCACAGGGGCACTGGGCCCAGGCTGGTGAGAGTGGATGGAGAAGGAACATTCTTCAGACCATGGCTGGTGTCAGAAGGTGAAAGCAGGTCAGCTGGCAGCCCATTCCCGTCCAGCATGGTGGCAACCAGGGCTCTCAGGGAAGACTTTGCCCATCTCAGAGCCAGGCCAGGGGCCAAACGAGGGAATTGGCTTAAGGACCTGTCTCCCTGATTCTTGGATGAAGGCCTCTGCCAGTTGACTTGGTCAAGATGAAAGGGTAAAAGGAATGTTGGAGGTTTTCAAAACCCGTGCCTTAGGCACCAAATTTGTTTTCTTTTTAAGGGTCTAAAAGATTTTTTAAGCCCCTGTGGCAGTCTACGACAGGTTTTGGTTTGGCATGAAAAACTTGGAAGAAGGTGGCTGCCCAGAACAAACAGCCCAACCCAGGAAAACCTAACAGTTTCAGGACCACCTACACACGGCAGAGGTTGATTTTTTCTTTTATAGAACAAAGTAGCCATGGTTGTAGGATCCAGGAGTCCACAGCTCTGGGTCACCCCTTTCCTGGGTCCCCAGGGGCAGAGGAGGGTATATGCCAGGAGTCAGAATCAGGGAAGGGGCCTTAACGTCCACCTGGCTCCAGCTTCTGCTCATATTCTTCTAGGGACCGGGATCCCGTTCTCTCCCCACCTGGGTCATCTCTTCTTCAGACAGTTCTTCCCATTGGAAAATTCTTTATTCTATGCAGTAGAAATCTGTCTCCCCGTGACATCACTTATTGGAATTAGTTTTTATTACAAGACGATGAGAGCAGCCGTGCATGGCAGCTGTCCTGAGCATTCCCCTTCGCAGACAGATGATGCTCAGAGAGGTTCAGTAATTTGCCAAGTGTCACACAGCCGGTAAATGGCAGAGCTGGGATTCGACACATTTACATCTGAGTCCCCACTCTTAGCGGGTACATCATGCTGCCTGTTGTGAGAGCAAACCTTTACATTTATAAAGAGCTCTCATGGTCGCTCTCTCGGCTAAACATTCCTGTTGTTTCGACCACTGCTTGTAACAGATCTAGGAATGGGCACGTGGCCCATGCAGGATAACAGGGACATAAAAGCAGGCCAACCAAATGATGCTGGGGAAGACTTTCTTTCCTGATAAAGAGAGAACACTGTGGGAAGAAGGTCCCTGCCACTCCTTTCTTTTCTTCCTGTCTCAGACTCAGTTGGGTGGGGACAGTCTTCAGGGTGGTGGCTGTCCTCGGACAGGGGCACATAGGATCAGAAGGCTGTAGCAGTGCTAGCCAGGTATCCTGGTCTCACTGGGCTGCTGCCCCTGGAGACTTTTCTCCTGAATGTTTCTCAGGGAAGATATTTGGATCTCTTTGGAGTGATGGTTCTCAAACTGGAGTGTGCCCCAAACTCACCCAGAGGGCTCATCACACACAGACTGCTGGGCCCCAGGCCTTGGGGCTCTGATCCAGAGGGGAGCTGGGATAGAGCCTGGGAATCTGAATTTCTAACAAGGCCCCAGCTGAGGCTGCTGGTGTGGGGCCACGCTCAGAAACACTGTGTTAGAGGCTGGGTGCAGTGGCTCACACCTGTAAACGCAGCACTTTGGGACACTGAGGCGGGTGGATTGCCTGAGCTCAGGAGTTCCACACCAACCTGAGCTAGAGTGAGATCACATTTCTAAAAAGTAGCTGGGCACTGTGGCGGGCACCTGTCATGCCAGCTACCAGGGAGGCTGAGGCAAGAGAATGGCTTTGAGCCCAAGAGTTTGAGGTATCGCTGTGAGCTATGATGCCACGTGACAAAGACTCTGTCTCAAAAAAGAAGAAAGAAAGAAACGCTGTGTTAGAGCTGAGGAGAGCAACAGTCACTGTTTCTGTTACCTGTAGCCCAAAGCATCCCAAGCCAAGGGGCTCTGGGCCGCAATGGACAGCACTTTGAACTTCCAGCACCCAAAGCTTCCCAAGCAGTTTATACTCTTGATAGAGTCTCTTTATAGAGTCTCCCTTATCTGAGCACCCTCTTTGAGCACTTTCGCCCTTCCATTGCCATGATGTGGCCGTGATAAATTCCCGTTTTATACATGAGGAGTTTGAGGCCTGAAGTCCCATGGCTGGAGGTGGAGGCGTCCAGGGACTTCCAAGTAGCCTCTTGGGAGCCTCCCCACCAAGGCCGGTCCTGTTCTCTAGTGACCAGGGCCTTTATCTGCTGTCCCCTACAGAGCTCACAACACCACTATGATGAGTTCAAGGATAGAGTCTAAATGAGGCCTTTCCAAGATGACCCCCACGTCTGTTCCCCTCCTCTGCCGGACACCATCTCTCCTGAGAACGCTCGTGCAAACCCGAACCTCGATTTGTTCCTTTCCTTTCCCCAGAGGCCTGCACCCTCCTGACTGTGCTGGCCACTCCTGACCCATCCTGGGACTCACACACTTTGAGGCTCATGCACCTTGTCTCCCGTGCCAGGTCTGATATCATTATCCCCCCTCCCAACCTTTAGTCGTCATGAACCTTAGAAAAATATTCTCTTCTAATGGTGATGAACCGTGCAATTCGTGCAATCATATTTTGATCGCTTCCTTACTGTGATCACACAAAGCGAGCCCTCATTTGAATGTAGGGCTATCAAGGAGGAAATGAAGGTTAAAGGCAAGAAGATGACCATCTGCAAACATAAGGAGAGAGATCTCAGGGGGAACCAACGTTGCTGGACCTTGATCTTGAACTCCCAGCCTCCAGAACAGAGAGAAATAAACTTCCTTGTTTAAGCCACACCTGGCCTGTGGTGTTTGATTATGGAGAAGACTAAGACAGGGACGGAATAAACTTGAGCCCATCACCAACCTGGGGTTGGGGGAGGACTTTGTGAGGTGTGCAGAGTTTTGGGCCCGCCCCAGACTTTCTGATGGGAACGTGCATCTTTTTTTTTGAGACAGAGTCTCACTAAGTCGCCCTCGGTAGACATAGCCATGGTATCATAGCTCACCCAACCTCCAACACATGGTCATCACAGCAACCTCCAACTCTTGGGCTTAAGCGATTCTCTTGCCTCAGCCTCCCAAGTAGCTGGGACTACAGGCGCCCGCCACAAAGCCTGGCTATTTTTTGTTGCAGTTGTTTAGCTGGCCAGGGCCGGGTTTGAACCCGTCACCCTCGGTGTATGTGGCTGGATCCATAACCACCGTGCTACAGGCACCGAGCTGGGAATGTGCATCTTGACGAGCTCACCACACCACACACACCGGATCTATACACACTGACATCTCTTCCCACTGGCTGACGGGGTGTTAGGGGGGTGTCTCTACGAGCTCCAGGTTGCAATGAAGTAAGTTACACCCCAGTGCCACCATGATGCCCCAGCAGAAACGCCACACGCAAGATAACCAAAAGCCTGCAAGACGGTTTCAGGTGTTTTATTTCACACGTTGCTCAGAATTGTCCATAAAAGATGTCACTGAAATATTTTAGAAATCAAACCAGTTTTATTGAAATGATTGCAGCAACGTGGCCCCTGTTCACGCAAAGCACAAAAAACATTTACAGTAAATGTCTGTACACGGGAAGGAGCAAATACATCATTTTTCATAGAAAAAAGCACACACGTAAACTGCGGGCTGAGTGAGCCTACAGACAATATGAAAAGTCAGCACACACTTGGGAACATGCGAGGCAAAGCTCCGAAGGAAGCCAAAACTTTGCATTTTGGGGGCAGGAGGTCCAGTGAGGCCTGAGGAATCATCTCTCAAACCGGGCCCATTAAGCATGTGACATTAGAGGTGGTCCCTGACTACAAGGGGTGCTTTGTATCCCTTGTTTGTATTCCTTAGAATGTGTGGTCTTATGTCCATTTTCTAAAGAAAAATGGTTCCAGTTTCAGAATGTTTACTGGGTGAAGCAGACAGGTAGACCCTGCTCTGGGCCTTTCTATCCTGCTGGGAAGGCCTGGTCAAGGAGAGGCATCAGGGAATCCGGGAACTTTATTTTTAAATGATGGAATCGACTCAGGCTGGAAGTTTTGGTTTTCTCTTTGGTGAGATGCTTCAGAAGCAAGCCTGCTGGAAGTCTAAACACCCTGGGGGATGTGATTTACCTTGCAGTCTTGACATCCACAGTTACAAAATCTGGAGTCACAACACCTAGCACCTGAAAGTTTCCCAGATGTTTGGTGGCAACTGGACGCACTATCTGATAGTCTGACTAAATTCTCCCCCTCTGACACTTGGGGTTGAATAGTCACTATCAGGCAGTTCCTACTAGCAATGTACAGCACAGAGATCTTCCTGCTAATTTTAGCTCAGCCAAGGTAAGAGTTTAATTGCTTCTAACAGATTCCCTAAAGGGTTTTTTCTTTTATTTTTTTTTAAAGCTATCTATTTTCAGATTCTGCATTAATTAAAGAGACAAACAAAGCAAGCACCTCTTAGGTATCCAGGTAGGGTTTCTTTTCCAGCCAACAGAATCTTAATTTTTTCTTTCTGCTACTTCTTTTGCCTAAGAAACATTCTGATGGAGAATGAATTCAAACTTGAAACCAGCATTCTCAAAAGTGATACATTGGCTAGTCTGGTGCTGGAGGGTGGTATTTTCACCTTCTGCAAAGAAATGCTATTTACAAAAGGGTATTTCATTTCACTGTGGGCTCTCTGGGTCTGGGCTTATGAAGGACTTTATAAAGTGATGGCAGCCAGAACGCACTGCGCTCCCCAGAGCTGGAGGAACGTCTGGCAAGAGTTGTTCCACAAAAACAGGAAAAGAAATCCTCCCAGTGTATTACCATCTCTCACTGTTATTACACTGCAGGACGGTTTCATAACCACAAACTGAGCTGCTAACCTCGGTAAGGAATGTACCAAGGAATACATTCCTCCCACTACTAAAAAATAGGTCAGCCGACACATGGGGAATCTGCACATTTAATCGTCATTTTTAAAAAGCAGCAGCAAAGCTGCCCTTCTTTGGCTGTTCTCTGACACCTCGATGGAGCCCTAAGTGATCAGGAGTTAAGAAAAAGTGGGCTTAAACTAGGACCACTTGCAAAGTCCCGGGTGTGAACTAGGACACACAAATCATTCTGGAGTGGGGTGGGAGCCACAATGGGTAGGGGGTAAAGGAAGGATCCTGATTCATTGGTCCTCAATGGGACCAAAGGTCACTGCAGAGAACAGATGGGCCACTCGGACAAAGGGGATGACAAAGACAAGATAAATCTCTGGAGTTACCGCTGAACTCTAAATAAACCAGCACTGCTGTATATATGACCAACCTGCACGTGGCCACCAAAATGGGACCCACAGCAGGACACCAGCAAGGACATGTGTCAGGGCAGAGCTGGAGTCTCCTATACCCTCATCCAGCCCATTTGTCTGACCAGCAAACATTAACCCCATTTTTCTCCTTTGGTAGGGACGGACTGTGTTTTTTAAAATTTTTAAATAACTCCCCTCTACTCTGATCCTGAAACTCCCCCTGCACTTTTCGACATACTTTTTCTCATGCACCTTAACGCCTGGGGAGGGCATTGGAACCCTCTCCTACCACCTACAAAGGAGCACATGGCAATAGTCATCTCCAGCGACTGTCCCCTTTAAGAGATGGGTCAGATCCCTAAAGGAGAGAGGGCACCCAGAGGGAGACCACCAGGCCTCAGCAGGACTGGACACAAGCTGTCCGGCCAAGGTCCTAAAGATACTGTTTGTCCATGGTGGGGGGATGAGACATCACCCTCCCCCAAAGGCCACAAAGGGATGGATGCCGAATACCACTCAAAGGAAGTTTCCCCGACTTGCCATGTATCCCTCCCCCTGACAATGACAAAATAAAGAGCAACCCCCCCGAAGCCCTCTTGAAGACACCCTTCCTCCCCTGGTGCTGTGAATTCACTGCCTGACAGCAAAGATCCGGAAGGCCTTTCCATCCCGAGGACTCCCCAAGCTGGAAAAGAAGGGAGAGTGCATGTTACTGAGAGATTGGGGGGCTTCCCACAGGGGCTCTTGCTGGGAAGGGAGGCCTGGGGGGCACCCTATGTCCCCTGCAGTGTAAGAGCCTGGCCCAGGGCCACTCTCCTGCAGCTGCTGGGAACAGAGCCCACAGGAGGCAAGAACAGCTGGCAAATTTCATTTTCTTTGCAAATGAGCCTCCATCTGCTTCTAGGTCGGGGTTGTTATTTTCTTTTAACTGGGGGATTTACTGGCCCCAGTGTGTCTGAGCTGGACTCACTCTCCAAGACTTCTGCCTGGTTTCTGCTACCACCTGTCAACCCAAAGAGCAGCCATCTGGGTGACAGATTAGTAAGACAGTACTGTACCAACAACGGGTGGGCTCAGGTCCACTGCCTTTCTCCACACCCCTCCCCTTCCTCCTGAGGCCGGAGCTGTGTTACCTCTGATCTCCACTTCTCAGAGGTGGGGACAGGGCCCAAGACATCCCCTGACATCCTGAAGGTCACACAGCTGGTAAAAACTACCCTTTCACAACAGGAGTTAAATCCTTCGCCTAGCCGAAGACCTTTTTTAAAAACTGCTTTATTGAGGCGTATCATACCAAGGAAATTCACCCTTCTTAAATGCAAATTGAATGGTTTTTAGAGAAGTTCTGGGGTGGTAAGATCACTTCCACAATCTAGTTTTAGGTAATTTTGATCACCTCAAATAGATCCTTCATGCCCATTTACAATTGGTTCCCTCTCACCCAGCCCCTGGCAACCCGTGTCTGCGGGCCAACCCATTCTAGACACTTCGTGTAAATGGAATCACATGACGCGTGGCCTTGTGTCTGGTTTCCCTCAGCATAACGTCTTGAAGGTTCACCCATGCTGTAGTCTGGTTCAGAATTTCATTCCTTTTTATGGCTGAGTAATAGTCCATGGCATGGCGGGACCACATTTAACTTATGCATTCCTCTGTGGATGGACATCTGGGATCTTCTCGCTTTCTGGATGTTGTTAACTAGTGCTCGTATGAGCATTTGCACTCAGGTTTCGGTGTGAACGTATGTTTGCCCATCTTTCGGGCATATACTTAGAAGCAGGGTTGTTTGTTCTATTTTTTTAATTGCCCAGCAGGTTTCTAAAAATGGCTGCATCATTTATCACTCCACCAGCAATGCACGAGCGTTTACCCACATGCTCAGCATCGCTGGTCATGGCCTGTCTCGTTGCCATGCGAGTGGGAGTACAGTGGAACCCCACCGTGATTTCCTAACGAGTCATAACAGTGGGCATATTTTCATGGGCTTGTTAGCCATTTGTATATCTTCACTGGTAAAATGTCTATTCCAATAATTTTCCCAGTTCTTTTTGAGACAGTTTCACTATGTTGCCCTGGTTAGAGTGCTGTTGTGTCGCAGCTCACAGCAACCTCAAACTCTTGGGCTTAAGCGATTCTCTTGCCTCAGCCTCCCAAGTAACGGGGACTACAGGCGCCCACCACAATGCCCGGCTATTTTTGTTGTTGTTGTAGTTGTCATTGTTTTAGCAGGCCTGGGCCAGGTTCGAACCCACCAGCCCCAGTATATGTGGCTGGCACCTTAACCACTGAGCTACGGGCACCAAGCCATTTTCCCAGTTCTTAACTGGGCCCTTTTTCTTAATACAGAAAGAGTTTATATACATGTTTGCACACATACTCTCTCTGGGGAATCCTTTATGAAACATAATTTGCAAAAATGTTTTCCCAGGCTGTAGCCTGTCATTTCATTTTCTTTTCTTTTTTTTTTTTTCGTAGAGATAGAGTCTCACTCCATTGCCCTTGGTAGAGTGCCGTGGCATCACACAGCTTACAGCTCCTGGGCTTAGGCGATTCTCTTGCCTCAGCCTCCCGAGTAGCTGGGACTACAGGCGCCTGCCACAATGCCCGGCTATTTTTTTGTTGCAGTTTGGCCAGGGCCAGGTTCGAACCCGCCACCCTCGGTATATGAGGCTGGCGCCCAACTCACTCAGCCACAGGTGCATCCCCTGTCATTTCATTTTCTTAATGGTGTCTTTTAAGGCATAAATGTTTTATAGTTTGATAAAGCCTGACTTTTTTTTTTCATTTATACATGGTGTTTGGGCATTAGATCTAAGAAACCATCACCTAATTCAAGGCCATGAAAACATTATACTTTTCTTCAAAGAGTTTTATAATTTTTAGCTCTTGCATGTAGGACTTCGATCTATTCTGAATTTATTTTTATATTTGGTGTCAGGGAAAGGTCTGTCATCAGTTTTGCATGTAAATATCTGGTTGTCCCAGTCCCATTTGCTGAGAAAACTATTCTTTGAATGGTCTTATTAAAAATTGATTCACTGTAAATGTGGGCATCTATTTCTGGACTTTCAATCATGTTCTCTTGATCTATTGCTTCCTTTACCAGTCTCCCTGTCTTAGTTACTGTAGTTTTATAGTAAATTTCAAAGTTGGGGAGCCTTCGTGTGTGCCTCCACACTTGTTCCTGCGGTTAAAACCCCAGGGATGGTTGGGCGGCGCCTGTGGCTCAGTGAGTAGGACGCCGGCCCCATATGCCGGAGGTGGTGGGTTCAAACCCAGCCCCGGCCAAAAACTGCAAAATAAAATAAAATAATATCCCCAGGGATGGGAAGGGAGCTGGGGGAGCCAGAGGAGGAGGGCTTATCCAGGAAGACTGGCTATTCTTTCAGTCTGTTGATTGCCCCACATTATAGCTGCACCTTCTGGCTAGCTGGCCACTGGGATTGCTGCTGTGTCCACACAGAGCAGAGCTATGGCTGGCACAGCCCTAGCCAGGCAGGGCCACAGCTACAGGTGAGCAGAGCAGGAGCAGCCGGTTCACACCACACGTTCCTGCTGTTCTTACTCCATCTCTGAGTGTTTTTGAACAGAGGCTTCTCAAGTGGTTAGATGCCTTTGCAGTGTGTTGTGTTTCCAGACCCCTGAATTGGCTGTTTGGGAACATTGCTCTTGGGAAGATGATTTCCCAAGTGTCCTACCATTCTGGACATCTTGCCTCTCCAGCGTTTCTTGCTGGCTTGGGTCTGCGCTAACACTGGCCATGTGACCGTGGGCAAGTCACTAGGAGTCACTAGGGCTCTTTTGACTTACAAATGCACCTGCCTTCCAGAATGCACTGTGAAAACGCCCAGTGTTGGGGGGCACCTAGGGTTGAGGAGGGGCATGAGGAGGGACAAGCATACCTGTGGGCCTAGGAGGTAGGAAGGAAGAGCATCAGATTCAAGCTATGGCAAGCCATTGTTTGGACCAAGCTTCTGCATTCGGCCCAAGAGACCAGACAAACCAAAATGGAGTCACTCATGCCGGGTGCCATGAAATCAAACTGAACTTAGAAACCAGATGCATTTTCAAAGAATGGGAGAGTCTCAGCAACCAAGCAGAAAAGGCCTCATCACCCAGAACCATCAGGATGAGGATCCCCCTCTGCTTTGACTCTGTAAGGAAAGTAACTTTGAGACCACCCTTCAACGTCTGTTCCCTTCTGCAGCCGTTTCCGCTCAACGATGGGCCTTTCTGTTCTGGGGTTGGGCTGTTGCCTGATTCATGAATGGTTAATAACGATGGGCCTTTCTGTTCTGGGGATGGGTTGTTGCCTGATTCATGAATGGTTAATAAAAGCCAGTCCAATCCTTAAAACTCAACTTGACGTTCTGTTCTTTGACCGGGGTGACATGGTGCCTTCTAGCCCCCACAGGAGGTGTTCACAAAGCGTAGGTAGGGGTGTCCACACATCAAAATTAAAATGGAAAATAGTCATAGCTGTGCTTTTCCATTTTTAAATAGGCAACCCTTGCATATTATTCTAAAAGGTAAAGGTACAAAACACTCTCTCCCTGGACCCCAACTTTTCGTATCAAGTTCTCTTGCACAGACAGACCTTACCCACGTGTAAATGACCATGAATGTCACACATTTGCACGCTGCTGGGTACACACTGCTCTGTGCTTGGTTTTTACAGTTTAATGACATCTTTTAGAATTTGTTTCCTTTCTGGACATAAAGAATTCCTCATTCTTTTTATCCAGCTGTGTAGTATTCTATTCTATTCTATTCAAGTATTATAATACATTTAACTGGGTCCGTGTGAGTGGATGTTCAATGCTTTCTAAGTTTTTGCCTTTGCAAACAATGCCATTATCATCCTTATAACTTTCTGCACACACAGGAGTGTATCTGAAGATAAGCTCCCAGGAGTGGACTTGCTGGATCATATTTTCTTACCTCATCCTTTTTTGTGGTGGGGGGATTGAGTCTCACTCTGTCACCCTGGGTAAAGCACCGTGGCGCCATAGCTCACAGCAACCTCAAACTCCTGGGTTCAAGCCATCCTCTTGCCTCAGCCTCCCAAGTGGCTGGGACTACAGGTGCCTACCACCACAACACTCAGCTAATTTTTCTATTTTTTAGTAGAGATAGGGTCCCTTTATTGCTCAGGTTGGTCTCAAACTCCTGAGCTCAGTCAATCCACCTGCCTCTGCCTCCCAGAGAGCTGGGATTACAGGTGTAAACTACAGTGCCCGGTAACAGGATCCATTTAAAATATTCAGTTCAGTGAGTTTTAACAAAAGTAACCAGCTATGTAACAGATAATACAGTTATGAAGCCACCACTACAATCAAAATGGCAAACATTCCCATCTCCTCCAAGGTTCCTCTTAGCTCTCTGAGACAAAGCGCATTTTGGCACTATAAATAAACTTTGCCTTTTTTTTTTTTTATTTTCACATACATGAACTTTTTGGTGCAGACTTGTTGGCATATGGCTTCTTTCAGCCTAAAAAAGTTCTTATTATATCCATTCATATTTAGAGTGCATATGTAATTGATTTGATATTGTTTGTCTCTGAGTACATGAGCGCTCATTCATCCATTGATGGAGGTTTGGGTTGTTTACAGTTTCACCTACTCTAATAAAGTTGCCATGAACAACTTATCTTTTCTGTTACATGCATCTGTCATTGTGACAGCTGCCAGACTGCCCTCCATAAGTGCCATGCCGGTGGGCAACTCCCTTGACCACGTTGACAGCCAGCCCATTTACCCTGCTCTCGCCAGCATGGCACACTACCTCACTTTTGGTTCTTGGACAATCAAAGGTAGAGAATGGAGTCCAGCTATAGTTTTAATTCGCATGTCACTTACCATGAATGAGATTGAGCATAAGATCAACAGCGTAGCTCTGATTTATAAGCACAATTTTGTTTAGGTCCTAACAAAAGAGACCCCAGATTGGGAGGTGCTGGACTAGACAGAGGTGCTGCCCTCCCGACTCCCTTGTAAGATCAGCTGTCCTCCAAATATAGCCTACACAGAATTCCTGGTTGTTTTTCTGCCTCTTTCCATGGCAGCTTCATGCTTTTGGCTACCCTGGAACTGAACTTTTGAGATGTGTATCAGATGGGAGCGCTCAGAGAGACAGAGCTGTGAAGGGAAGCCAAGAGCCAAGACAGGAACAGAACAATCGGCTGCAGGCAGCCTCAGGACCAGGAGGAGAGACACTGCCCAGGGGCGGGGTGGCCCTGGCAGCCCTGCCGGCTTCTAGAGAGCTCAGATTCTAGGGCTCTGCTCAGGCTCTGGGGCTGCAAGATTTCCCTGAGGTCTCTGCCCAAATAAACCACCAGCACCCCAACAGCCCGACTGTTCCACTTGGTGGGCAAGTCACGTTGGGGGTCTTCCCAGGGGTTGTGCCCCTCCAACTTAGTGTGGGGCTGGAAATTCTACACAAGGGGCAGTGTCCTCTCATAGTCACAGTGTCCCAAACATCCGAGGGTCGGAGGGCCAGTCAGGCTACCGTCCCCTTGTGGAGGTTGCCAGCCCAAGGGGCCTGGACATCTTGCCTGGACTACCAAGCACCCTCATTAAACAACCCACCCATGTTGGAGGCAAGATTCGGCCTGCTGAATGGGATGAGAATTTCTTAACATGTCAGACAATGTGCCACCACCGCTACCACCCAGGGCGCTGCTACAGCAGCATGCCAGTCCCACCCCTGCGGAAGGTGAAGAAGCCCCAGATTTGGAGCGCTTGAGAGCGCCTCCCGGTGGGCCTTGGTGTGGTATCAGCAGGTATTAAGGCCCAGTTATGTGAGCAAGTTGGCAGTTGTGAAAGTTTTATGAAAAATGAGTGTGATTTGATCATTATAAAACAACATTCTACCTTCCTGTCTCCAAATCTTGTCCCCGGCTCTCTTTTTAGATTAGCTTGTATCTCGTATGTGTCTGACGAGAGTATAAATTTCTGGGTAATTTGCATAAAAGGTATTGGATCATATTTATAAAGCGTGTTGAATGGCTTTCCTAAAGGACGCAAAACATTTCTGATAAAGGGTATTGGTCTCCTCAACCGGGAGGCACCCGTAGCTCAGTGGGTAGAATGCCGGCCACAAACACCAGGGCTGGCAGGTTCGAACCCGGCCCGGGCCTGGTAAAACAACAATGACAACTGCAACAACAACAACAAAAAAAAATAGCTGGGCATTGTGGCGGGTGCCTGTGGGAGGCTGAAGCAGGAGAATCTCTTAAGCCCAAGAGTTTAAAGTTACTGTGAGCTGTGACGCCACAGCACTCTACCAGGGTGACAGCTTGAGACTCTGTCTCAAAAAGAAATAATAATAATAATCCCTCAACCACTTCTGAACAAATTGCTGCCATTCAGCCAGTGGTACTGGGCACCTGCTGTGCTCAGTGTTTGGGATGTGGGTTAACAAGCCTTGGCGGGGGGGGGTCTTGCCTTCACAGAGCCTACAGTCTGGGGTGGGGAGAGAAATAGCTAAATATGCTTGAGAAACAGTTTCAGAAGGTGCTGGAGGGAAATGATACATACAGAACATATTGAGGAAGGGGGCGGGAGAATGTTTCGGAGGGGGTAACAAGGGGGACCCAGCTGCTGGAACACTCAAGAGCTAGGAGGGTCTGGGAGTGGATGGCAATAGGTGCAGAGGGTGGGAATGGTCCAGGTCCCCTGGAGGAGCAGAGAAAAGGCCGGGGTGGGGGTAGAGGGGAGAAGTGCAGTGAGAAGGGGGAGGAAAGAGGGAAGAAGATGGGGAAGAAGAAGAGAAATGGAAAGGGAGGGGGAGGATGAGAAAGGGGGAGGGGGAGGCGGGGGAGGAGGAGGAAGAGGCAGAAAACAGCATCTAGAGAGAGCAGAGAAGAGGGCAGGGGCCGGAACAGGTGTGACCTCAAGTGCTAAGGGGGCCAGTTTTATTCTTAGCACAGTGGAGAGCCACTGGGGGAGGGACCCTAAACAGGAGGGCATCTTCTTACTGAGGGACGCAGCGGTTCTGTGCGGGACGTCAAGACAGCACCCTGGCTGGTCTACCACAAGGAAGTTACCTAAAGAAGTTGTCAAAAGTACATGGGCTTTTGCAAAGATGTTCTTTGTGTTATTACAATGAAAGAAAAAGGAAACAGCCCTATGACAATCAATGGCAATAAATCACCCATGGTCTGCCCATGCCCTGGGCACTGTGCAGCCACCAGCACGGTGGTGTGGCTGTGTGGGCAGGACGTGGGGAGAGATTCATGACCTGCTCAACAATGCTAATAGCATAGGGCGGTGCCTGTGGCTCAGTGGGTAGGGTGCCGGCCCCATATACCGAGGGTGGCGGGTTCAAACCAAGCCCTGGCCAGCTATAACAGCAATGACAGCTGCTACAAACAAAACAAAAAAACAATGCTAATAGCATGACCCCAGCCCTTTTTAAAAAGTGTGTTTTTGTGTAAACACAGAAAGAGCCTGAAAGGAAATGCATCAGAATGTCTATAGTTATTTCTGGGTACGGTGTGTTATGTGTTATTAATTTAGTAAAATTATTATTTTCCTTATCTCTGGAAGGTTCTCGTTTTTTTTTTCAAGAATGGGCTTTTAGGCCAGGAGCAGTGGCTCTTGCCTGTAATCTTAGTACTCTGGGAGGCTGAGGCAGGAGGATCCCTTGAGCTCAGGAGTTCAAGCACAGCATGAGCAAGAGTGAGACCCTGTCTCTACTAAAAAATAGAAAAATTAGCCAAGCGTGGTGGTGAGCACATGTAGTCACAGCTACTTGGGAGGCTGAGGCAGGAAGATCGCTTGTGCCCGGGAGTTTGAGGTTGCTGTTAGCTAGGTTGACACCACAGCACTCTAGCTTGGGCAATAGAGTGAAATTGCCTCAGAAAAGGAAAAGGTGGTCCTACTTCATGAAAAAACTCTGAACTGATATTCATCCAGATGTCTAGTTTTTCCCTGAGAATATTCAGACAAACCCCCAGTCCAGCATCAAACGCTTTTCCTGTCATTTCTGTCCTTTGCCACTTTGGTGGGTGGTGCGGAGGGATGAGGCACAACCTCCTTTCAAAACCCTCAGGAAACCCTCTCCATTGCTAAACCAAAGCCACTCTGTTGCCCAAGCTGGGGTATGGTGGTGTCAGCCCAGCTCCGGCCCATGCACTGAGAATCCTGTTCAGGAGGGTTTGCTTGTTCATGTGTTTGAATGAAGAATCCCCTAAATTTAAAGTGAGTTTTCCATGAACTGCTCACAGTATGTCAGCATCCATGTCTCCCTTGGGACTGTCTGCAACCTCTCTAGGGACCCAGCAGCACTGGGAGAACAGCCACCTTCATCTCCAGGCCTGAGCTTTTCCCAGAGAGGGCCACTGAAGACCCACTTAACACTTGGAGAACAGGGGCTGGCCCCACCCAAAGGGTCTCTGCAGACTTCTCTGTGACAGCACACCCCCAAGGAGGCCCCTGTAAACAGCAAGACTGGCCCTTCTAGCTGCTCAGCTCCCTGCACCGTCTGTCCTTCGCAGCAACCCCCGAGTGAGTCCCCACACTAGCTAGCAAGTCCCATGAGGGCAGTCCCTGGCTGGCTTGTTCCCTGCCGTGTCCTGTGTGCCTGGGGCATTATGAGTGCTCCCTGAGTGTAGGATGCCTGTGTTGGAGAAGGCAAGGACGAAAGAGGAGTTCCTGTGAGATGCCTTCCCCCTGGTCCCCAGAGAGACTCGTGTTGCCTGTTTCTTATGACCCAGCCCTGTGACCCTGTGTGAAAAGAACCACAGCAGCTGGAGGTCTGAAACAGATCTGAGGGGTCGGGTCAAGGCAACAAGGACCACTGCATGTCACTGCATGCTTACTGTAGGCCATCAGCAAGACCACTGCATGTCACTGCATGCTTACTGTAAGCCATCAGCACGGGCTTTGTCAGACTTGTTCATGTGCGTCTCACAGCAGCCCATTCAACAGAGGAGAGACCCAGGCTGGGGAGGCTGCCTGCCCTGTGTGGGGTCATCTTCACATCATTCTTACAAAGCAGCTGCCATGCTCAGGAGCGCATCCGAGTCTCCTGAGGGTGCATCAGACCCAGACTGTCCAGCCACTCCCACAGTATCTGCTGCAGCTGGTCAGGGAATCCCACCTGGACACCCACTGCCCTACTCCCACCCATTTCCCTGTTGATAGGTGGGGAAACTGAGGCACGGGAAAGTTGGTTAACTTGCTAAAGCATCGTCAGAGATCCCAGCCCACTCAAAAGGAGAAAGCTGGAGAAGGAGGGGAGGCAGAGCCTTGATTCTGGGAACGCTGTGGAAAATCATTGAAATCTTTCTACAGTGCAGAAGACGCCAGAGTGTTTGCCTGGGAAGGGCACCTGGAAGATGCTAACAGGGACAGTGGCAGCTTGGGTGGGCCTCCTAGGAAGAGAAAAAGACTGACAGCTTCCCCCATCCCCTGCCATAGCACGAGGGAAGCTGCCTTGGGGACCTTCTCTGGATCCCCTGCCCTCTCCAGGCACAATGCAGCCCTTGTTCCCAGCCCCAGAGCTGCCCTGATGCTCTCCCGCTCAGCTCAGTGGCAGAGAGAACAAAGCCCAGCCCACCGTGCTTCTCAGGAAGGCTGTTTACTCTTAAAGGGGCACAAAGGGTTCAGTAAATTGGTGTCCTGGGATTTCTTTCCAGCCCGGCCAGGAAATTCCTCCTAATCAGCTGCTTCATTCCCTCCCATTAAATCAATGGAATTTCCCTTCATTAAGCTTTGCCCAAACAAAGGCTGAGAACCCTGGAGGGGAAACACAGAGGCTATTCGCTCTGGCTCCAGGGCTCAGGGAAGAGACCAGCAAGGTCTGGGCATCAGGGATGCTGTAGCAACTTTACACCAGTACCGGCTTGTCACCCAAAAGCGCCGGGGAGCCAGGGAGGTGGGAGTAGGTGCCACGCGCCAGGAAGCCAGCAAAGTTTAAGCTGCAAGGGGCTGAGGGTACATCACACTCTGGATTTTTATATTCTTTTTCTTTTCTTCTATTTTCTTTTTGAGACAAGATCTTATTCTGTCACCTAAGCTAGCACGCACTGGTATCACCATAGCTCACTACAACCTCAAACTCCTGGGCTCAGGCAATCCTCCTGCCTCGGCCTCACTCGTAGCTGGGACTACAGGCACCTGCCACCATACCCGGCTAATTTTTGCATTTTGGGTCTCACTCTGGCTCAGGTTGATCTTGACCTCTTGAACTCAAAGGATCCACCCACCTTATCTCCCAAATTATTAGGATTGCAGGCATGAATGACTGTGCCTGGCCTTATATTCCTTTTCCAAAGAAGGCCCATGAGATAGAAAACTTTCAGCATTCCCCTCTTATGGGCTGAACTGTCCTCTCAAAATTCCTGTGATGAAGTCCTACTCTCCGGAACCTCAGAATGTGACTGTATTTGGAGACAAGGCCTTTAAGGAGGCAGCAAAGAGAAAATGAGCTTGGGCCCTAATTCAAAATGACTAGTGTCCCGCTAAGAGATTAGGAACTAGACGTGTAGCTGTTCTTTGTACAGAAGCAAGACCACATGAAGACACAAGGAGAGAAGACGGCCATTTGCATGCCGAGGAAAAAGTCTCAAAAGAAACCAACCCCACTGACACCCAACCCCGTCCTTCTGGCCTCCAGGACCGAGAGAAAATAAATTTCTGTTGTTTAAGCCGCCCAGTCTGTAGAACTTTGTTGTGGCAGCCTGAACTTACTAAGCATTCCTATTTTACAGATAAAGGAACTGAGTCGCTGGAAGGGCCAGGGCCTTCTTTGAGGCCATGAAGCTCTCAGCACAAAAACCTCAGGACTGGGACCTGGGTCTCTGGACTCGGAGGCCCGTGACTTGCTCCCAAGGAAAAGAACGACGCACATAAGAATAAGTGGGGTGTTCCAAAAGACGGATCGGCAGCCTGAACCAGGGCTGGCTGTTTCTGAAGAACGTTCTAGAAAGGCATATTTTAGAAAGGAACAGGCTTTGACACAGAAATGTCACTTCTGGGGATTTGGGGAAGCGGTCATAGTGTGTGCAGATGTCCTGCACAAAGGGCGCCCATCCCCATGAGGGTGGAAGAGGAATCACGCCCCTACTTTGAAGCAGGGACCTCCCCTTTCATGCCATCTGAGCAATCAGTAACAATGACACTGATGATACATTGGAGCAGATTTTGGAAGCAACCTCTGTGATCTCATGAGAGAAAATACAGAATAACCAGCGTACCCCCGTTTACCAGGTACTAATTATTGCCAGGCACTAGAGAAGCACCATGTCCATGAATCCTCCCAACAATGCTGTGAGGTAGGGACTATGATTCCCATTTCACAGATGAGGAAGACTGAGGCTCAAGGAAGCCAGGTGGCTCACGCGAGGTCACAAAGATCATCAGAATCAGTGTCTAGGTCTGCTGCACTCCAGACTTCCTGCTCGAATTTGACTCTGTGGAACTATGTTATCATGCAGCTTTATAGAACCATTATGTAGCTATGACTTGGCCCCATTTGTCGTGTGGGAGGTAAAGTACACACACAGGACAAGGAGCCGAGGGCACACACCAGATAACAGCAATTCTCCCAGGTGAGGGTTACCGACAGTTGCTTTTCTTTGGGCTTATCTGATGCTTCTACAGATTCTAAATGTTCTACAAAAGCATGCATTGGTAGTAGAAAACAAAAAAATTTCTTATTTTGGAAAACAAAAGAGAAGAGAAGAGAGAAGCCAGGCTTGGCCTGGGTGTCCTGGAAAGAACAGGTACACGTTTCCCCAAGTTTTATTTTAAAGGGTAAGGACTTCAGCCCTCTTCCCAGCTCCACCGCCCTACCTTTCAGACTGGACCCCATTCCTTAGTGAGCCCACGTAGGTCTTCTTTTTATCGACAGGCATCACGTCCACGTAGCCCCCGCTCTCATCCCTGAGGACGCCGGCGTGCACGGCCGTCTTACAGATGCTCGAGGTCTGAAAGCACAGGGAGATCTGTGGTCAGTGTCGGGGACTCTGGCTCCTGGTTCCAGCTGCCTTGGGCTCACCATCTCTTGGCTATCTGGTTGGTGACAGCCCACATCGACCCTTTGGAAATAATCGTGGCAACCTCAATTCCTCAGTGGTCTCTCCAGAGAGACCAAGCATCATCTGTTTACTCAACAACTATTTCCTGAGCACCTACCGTGTGCCAGGCACTGGGGACATTCGGCAGGAAGCACACAAAGACGCTGCCTTCACAGAGCAGAGGAAGGGGACAGACCAGGTCCTGAGATCCAATGTCTGGGCAGAGGGGCCACTTGGGAACCGTCCATCAGTCCTTTAGGTCTGATGACTTTGAATTACACAGTGGACACCTAGGAGGGTGGCACCCCAGATGCCAGCGGCCCTGGCCGCTCCATCTACCTCAGAAACTTGCAGATTGAGACGGATGAAAAGCCAGACCCACTGCCCAGAAGATGAGCCCCAGTTGTGCCTTTGTCAACAGCCCAGCGATGCACGTGTCCCCTCCGTGGCCATGTGTGTGGAGGGTGTAGAGGTGGACGGGCGAGCGAGCTCTGTGTCATTCCTGCATGTGCTGCGTGAAGGACAGAGGCCACCACTGTGTGACGCCAGGGCAGTGGGTCCCTCTTCAATAGGCAGGCTGGGGCTACGCTGTCTCCCCAACCCACCCCCTGCACGGTGCCTGACACCAGGGATCATCCCAGCTTCTGCTCCCGAGCAGGTGCCTGTGTCCCGAGGAGAGGGGGACAGAAAGGAGGAGACGGTCCTGCCCAATACCACACACAAAGACGTCAACTTCACAGAGACAGAAAGTGCAGGGGGGTGTCCGGGGCTGGGGGCAGGAGGAGGGAGGCTGTTGCTGGGTGGCTCCGGAGTTTCCGATTTGCAAGATGAAGAAGTTCTGGAGGATTGAATTCACCACGGTGTGAAAAACGCTTAATGCTACCAAACTGTCCGCTAAGAAATGTTTCAGACAGTAAGTTCTGTTGTGTTTTTTACAGAAAGACAGGGATTGAGAGGGGAGCCATACCCAAGCCCAGGGAGAAAGTTTTGCAGAAGAAATCAGCACCTCCTTGAGCAAGGTCAGCCCAGCCGCCCTGGCACAGCCTTGAGTCCCTTATCCACTGTGTTTCCAGTACCCTTGGCCCATCTAGGGGTCTCCGAAGCATTTCTAAGGTGGCATTCAAAGGGCGCTTGTGTCTCAGGATTCACAGTGAGAGGACAATGTGTTTCAAAGATGTGCCCTGAATGGTCCCCAGACTGGGACAAGAAACCCCTCTGACAGTGCCAGGTGTGAGTGGGTGGGAGGAGGTGGGCACTCTGAAAACACAGGTAATTGGGACTTCTCAGAACCCGCAGGCTGCTCCAAAAATGGCAATGTTCCTGCTTCAGGGATCTGCCCTTCAAGACTGTCACCCCAGCCTTCAAAATCCAAGTCCTTCCAGGGAGATGTCACTGGTTTTGCGTGGTAAGACCACCACCCTGCATTTCCCCCGCCCTGTTAAAAACATGGTGGCCACACACACGTTTCAAACTGACTTGAAAGCTGGGTTTCCTGCTTTCCCTGACTGACTGAGAAGCTGAAGGCTGGTTTTGTTTGATGTGTTAGACTCTGCACTAACACACCTTGTCGTCTTTAATAAACAGATGAGACCAGACTTCTTTAGCCCACAGCGGGCTCCGTGGTGTCTGCGAGGCCCTGAGGTTGCTGGCAAACCTCCCTGAGTCTGGAGGGGCAGGTCTTGGAGCTGAGCAGGGAAACCCCCTAGTCTCAGGCAAACTGGGACAAATGGTCACCCTCCCTACATATTCCCCCTAGAGGCAAGATCCACAGCTTCCCAATTCTCAAGGGGATTTTTCCCCCCACAAAAGATTAAGAAGCAGTAAATTTGCATCACTCTCACAGAGAAGCAGGGAGACTTGTCACATGACACAATAACCTCGGAATCCCTCTGGAACCACTGTCAGCAGGAGTGAGACTTGTAAGTGAGTTGTGATTACTGGTCTTACGGGCAGACAGAACTGGCATTTGCTGGGTCTCTCCGAGCACTGCCCACTCTGCACACAGTCGTACAAAAGGGAGACCCCTGGACAGCTTCCTCCCAGTGGAGCACCGGGAGGGACACATCCCTCAGTGTCCCAGACTTGGCCTCTGCTAGCGCTGGCGAGGGAAGAGCGGCCACTCAGTTGAAGGCAGCCAAGAGGCTTTGGTTACAGCCTCGGTGACCGTGCTTTGCTTTCCCTTCCCTGGAGGAATTCTGGACAGCAGTGACAGGAGTTGTCTGTGATAACATCAAGCTCACGCCCACGGCCAGATCTGATGCCACAGGCCCAGTCACCGCCCGTCATCCACATCCGCATCTCTGACCGCAGATGCCGGCAAACGCGTCTCTTCCTCTCTCTCCCTTCCTTCCTCCCACGCCTCTCCTCTCGCCCAGCTTCTGTAAAAGGTACAAAATGTCCTCTTTCTTTTCCCGGGGCCTGATGCAACATGAATACCTGAATATTTATTAATAACCGATTATCAGCATAGGGCCTGGCAACCAGTCTCACCTTCGACATTCGTCGGTTGTGTGACCTGGGGTGACCGAGCTTAACCCCAGAAGCCCTCTTTTCTCAATATGAACTTCAGAGCATCACAGGTAACATCTTTGACTTTTGCCAAGGGAGGCCCTGTTGTGTTTCACATGCATGGACATAGTTATCCCAATAGCCCTCGGAGGCAGGAATTACCACTATTCCTCCCTCAACGGATTGGCAGACAGAGGATCTGGAAGGCTGAACGCCTCATCTAAGACCAGCCAGCAAGCAGTGGAGCCAGGACTGCTACCCAGAGAAATCAGATGCTGTCCTATATGGGGAAATAATAATGAGCAGTTTAAGGGCTAGTGTAAAGATCACCTAAGGTCAAAGGCTGGGTAAGGTGGCTCACACCTGTAATCCTAGCGCTCTGGGAGGCCAAGGCAGGAGGCACGCGTGAGCTTAGGAGTTTGAGATCAGCCTGAGCAAGAGCGAGACTTCATCTCTATTAAAAAATAGAAAAATTAGCCAGGTGTCGTGGCAGGCACCTGTAGTCCCAGCTACTCAGGAGGCTGAGCCAAGAGGTTCTATTGAGCCCAAGAGTTTGAGGTTACTGTGAGCTATGATGCTATGGCACTCTATCCTCTATCCAGGGTGACAGAGTGAGGCTCTGCCTCAGGAAAAAAAAAAAAAAAGATTAACGCAGGCTTCATGTAGGCTGGCGCTCAGTCGATGTTATTAAGATAAATACCACTGCCATAATTGTCAGTCACTGTCACCACCACCATTACCGAAAATTCTCAAGTATTGTCCTTGCTAAGTTAGTGGTCCTCAATGTGCAGTCCCAGCTCAGCACCAGTATCCCCTGGGAATTTGTTAGAAATGCAAATTCTCAGGTCCATGCCAGACCCACCAAAAAGTCTGCAGAAAACTCTTTGCACCAGTCCTGGAGGGATTCTGAGAACTTATCCAGGCACCAAACAAGACAAGGAGGACAGATGAGAACTCCGAGGTTCAGGAGAGGCGAGCAGCCTGCCCAGCCTCCCCTCTGGCTGGGGCTTTGTTCTCCTGGGGCCACACCCTGGTGCTTCCCTGCAGCTTACCACAAAGCGAGGGGTCTGCCAAGAAATGAACTCCTGGTGAACAGACAAGAACTGTGGGCAGGATCAGGCCCTTCAAAGGTCTGAAGACAGCTCTCCCAAAATAAATCTCTTAGCTAAACAGACATTTTCCAAAAGGCATCATCATTTCCCAGAATACAGAGTGACCTAGAAACTGGGACCAGAAAATAACCTCTGAAATGCAGGCAGCTTTCTTCCTTCCCTCTTCCTCCCTCATTCTCTTCCTTCCTTTTGTCTTCATTTTTTCTTTTTTTAAAAGAGCTGTTTAGTCATTGACTACTGTAGTATCTTCATTTATTTATTCCTTTAACAGACATTGATGGAGCCATTATCGTATGCTAAGCCCTGTCATGAGCACTGTGATTCCAAAAGCTCAAAACCCCAGTGAACTCATTAATTAAAAACTGCATATGGGTTCTTACCACACGTCTGTTCATATCAGTGTAATTATCACTGCAGGTAACTTCAAGGCAGAATAGAGTAGAGCAGCAGTTCTCAACCTGTGGGTCGCGACCCACAGGAACTGTATTAAAGGGTCACGGCATGAGGAAGGTTGAGAACCCCTGGAGTAGAGAAAGAATAGAGTCCAAAGCCAGACACACCTTCATTTACATCTCACCTGTGCCATATGCTAGCTGGGTGGCTTCGGGCAGGTAATCCTGAGCCTTGCCTTTCACCTATCAAAAATGGGGATGAGGGTACCTAGAGATGGTGTTTTTAAAGAACCTAACACATAATAGGTGTGTTAATAAAAGATAGC
This sequence comes from Perodicticus potto, assembly GCA_963574655.1. Taxonomy (NCBI): domain Eukaryota; kingdom Metazoa; phylum Chordata; class Mammalia; order Primates; family Lorisidae; genus Perodicticus; species Perodicticus potto. The sequence goes on from CAUYRH010061745.1 coordinate 30,360, forward strand.
TTTCTATTATTACTAAATATTTATCATATTCTTCCATTTCTATTTTTTTTTTTTTTTTTGGCCTTATAGGTTTAACTGCCATGTTGTTTGGTGCATACAGATTTGATTTTCATACCTTCTTCATAAATTGTACCTTTTATGCCATTACATAATTCATGGCTTTGTCCCATTCAGTATGTTTAACCTTAAATTCTACTTTATCAGATAGTAATATTGCCTCTCCTGTTTTGTTTGTATTGAGCTGGAATAGCTTTGCCCATCCCTTTATTTTTAAATCATTTTAAAATCTAAATCTTTTTGTCTTTGATAGCTGAATTTGGTATAAAAATTGATATCTATTGTTTTATTCCATCATAAAAATTCCAACTGAACTCTACTTTAGCTGAATCGTTTTCAAGAAAAAAAAAAGATTTGTTTAAAAAGAAAAAAGATGGAAAAAAGCTTAGTCACTAAAGCTGCTTTGACTTTACAAAACTAAGTGACCTCACATTTACAGGAATCTGGAACAAATGGAGGCAGATGGGGGGTTGTAAAATGAAGATGAGAAGAGGGTGAGTAAAATGTCAGCTGGAGACGAAGGATGCTGATCTAATCATAGGATTTTAGATGGAGAAGATTCCCTAAACTAAGTAAGTCCAGCTCTTGGCCATTCTACAGAGAGGGAAACCGCATGGCAAGATCTCACAGCCTATTGGCAACAGAACTGGGACCACACTCATGTCTTCTGGGTCACCACATCCGTAAACCCTGGACACGGAATATGTTCTAGAGGATTCACCTAAGAAAAACCAGGCTAAAGCTGCCTCGCTAAAGACAGAAGGGGAAAATGGAAGAAGGGATTCTAGTGTAAAAAGAGTGGCTATTAACAAGCAGTAAATTAGGGGCAGTTTGTATTTTCTTCTGCTTTTACCCACATGTGTGCATGGCCCAAAAGAAATGCATCAAGTAGGGTGGACTGGGTCATATGAATGCATCAGAAGAGCTGGAAAGAGCATTAAATATCTGGGAGAATAAAGTATAGGGAGCATGAAAGCTCTCAAACCATGAAAAACGATCATGAGATGAGGCAGCCCTGCGTCTGCATTTGTAGGACAGGTAGGTGGAAGCACTCTCACCTCTGTAAGTGGGGGAACCAGAGCAATGGTTGCAGAAATGAGTGGTCTAAATTTGCATAGAGGCACTGGAATCAAATCTCAAGTGTCCAGGCCATAGAACTTGGTTTTTGAGGTCTTAACAGGCTGAAAGAGGTGGTCGACAGGATACTCACATCTGCGTAGATGTTGGTTCCAAATACAGGAGCCCAGTAGGAAGGTTCATCTTTACAGTGGGCTGGACAATGAACTCTAGAAAACAAGAGGAATGTATGTAAAAGGTGTGATCGGAGGAAGACAAAACTTCTTGCGCTGGCTCCCTTTATTTGAATTTCAGAGGGAAGGAAACTACCCTCTTTAAGAAAATCAGCACCTGTCTCACCCTAGCCATGGAAAAAGTATTTTGTTTTTCTTTTTTCCTTTTTTTTTTTTTTTTTGGAGACAGAGCCTTAAGCTGTCACCCTGGATAGAGCGCTGTGGCATTACAGCTCACAGCAACCTCCAATTCCTGGGCTCAAGTGAGTCTCTTGCCTCTGCCTCCCAAGTAGCTGGGACTACAGGCACCTACCACAACGCCCGGCCATTTTTTGGTTGCAGCCGTCATTGTAGTTTGGCGGGCCCCGGGCTGGATTCGAACCCACCAGCTCAGGTGTACGTTGTGGCTGGCGCCTTAGCAGAGCCTATTTTGTTTTTCTTAAACAGTGTCTTTAGAAAATAAGAAACACATAAAAAAGAGACATGCTGCTGGCGGGTTCGAATCCAGCCCAGGGCCCGCCAAACAACAATGATGGCTGCAACCAAAAAATGGCTGGGCGTTGTGGCGGGCGCCTGTAGTCCCAGCTACTTGGGAGGCAGAGGCAAGAGACTCACTTGAGCCCGGGAATTGGAGGTTGCTGTGAGCTGTGATGTCACAGCACTCTATCCAGGGTGACAGCTTGAGGCTCTGTCT